>QGMF01000210.1:0-49805 GCA_007821475.1 Lachnellula arida
CATTCTCTCCTCTATCTCTTCTTCTAATACCTTTCTACTCTATAGTCTCTCTTATAAGATAACTACTAATTAGTATTAGTATTATAGGGTAATCACTTCTCTTCTTATTCTTATACGTTATGTCTATAGTTTTATTTATGCATAGGGAGGAAGGTTCTAGCTAGGTCTGCAGCGATAGGGATAACCTTATCGCTGCTTAGTTATTATGCGCTAAGTCACATGACTATAAAGCCTTTCGGCATCGCCCCCATAATATATATATCCTAACAAGAAGAGATGAGGAAAGATGAGAGAACTATTACTGCTTAGCATCCATCTAAGCTATAATTTCTGCATTCTACTCGAACCTACTAGTTCAATCTGCACTGCCTGAGCTCAGAGTAATTGCAATTAGGAAAGCCTAGCCTTCTGCCGCAGTACAGCACGGCGTATAGTTAAACGATACACGTATCCTTTCACGGCGTAAACAGGCGGCTATTCCGCCAACAAGAATGAATCATAAGATTAATCACCCCATAGATTAAGATAAGAATTCCATAATTAGGCAAGTAAGCAAGCTTCCAGCTGTCGAGACTTGAGTTGAGATCCTCCGTATAAGTACAAAGGGAATACCGAGAATGAACGAAAGGTAAGGGAGTACTCACTCGAGTAGCAAAGGATTAGAGTTAGTTTAACTTTGAGTTGTAAATAGCAACAACAGTAGCATTCGATAGAGAGCTACTGTACTGTATAAAGATTAAAGATTCCCCGTGCGTATGTTGAAGGAGCGCGCGCCGCGTTCTCTTAAGTTCGCACTCGCGATCCTTCCTTATCTTTAAAATCCTATAATAAATAAGATTGTTGGTTATGATTATTATTCGTTTAGGAGTAAGGAGTTGAAGGATGCGCTTGTACGGAGTATGCGTCGATAGAAGCGAAGCGAAGGATCATGATAGTTTGATAAATCCTTCTAGAAGGCTTCTAGCTTGCTTTTCAGGGCACCAGCTGGAACTTGGATGTCTTCTATGAGATGGAGGAAGCAGTGCAGGCCTCGCTGAGTGAAGAGAGAGGGGGGAAGCGAAGGATCAATATGGATTAGCTGGATAGGGCTTGAGTTGCGTTAAAAATGAAATGATTCCGTGGGGATGGTTCGGCTTGGGCCGAGACGAGATGAGAGGTGAGATCTGCTCTTTATCTAGTAAAAGAGGTACGTACGATTTAAGCTTTGGTATACTTAATTACAACGTACTGTATCTATGCGTGAACGGGGTATTTCTGAGAATACATCATAAACCGAACTATCTATCATAGCACTTGAGCCTTTGGTAATAAAACGGGGTTGGCATAGATAGATACATACTTGGCATTTATTATTACCGTTCTTTCGGCATGAACCGATGCTTTATGCCATGCCATGTAACATCTCACACGTGATCGTCACATAATGAGCTGATCAGACAAGAATTATGCTCGCGTTCTCCGTACATGACACGACGCGACGCGACATACACGAGTAGCTAGCCAAAGCTTCTTCCCGCCAAGCATTGCCATTGCATTGCCGTCGCCACCAAACCTTGCCATCCCATCATCGATATATACGGGACCAAACCCAAAAAAGCAGAGAAGGAAAAATCAAATCGATATCAGTTAAACTTTAAACGAAACCAAACCCGTGGGCCGTGGCAAACCGAAGCATAAATACCTCGTCGTGAATTCGTTCCACAACCGTCATGCTCTGAGGTTAGGTCCCGCTGTTAACCCTATCTAAAGCGGGTATCACTCTTTGAACCAATGAGAGAATTCCCATGGCGAGATAAATAATAATCAGGTATGGTAATCGGTAAAAACTTTAAATAAAATATCAAACCATAGATAGGAGATAAAGATCCCGGCACGCCAAGCAAGTTATGAGTTTCAGCGAGAGCTTCAACGCCATTGGGAAAATTTGAGTTTGAATGAAATAATGCTGTAGTGAAAATGTGTATCTGAACGCCTCCCCTCCTCCCTTCCAGACCCAAAGATAGCCAACTAAGCTAGAATATCAAAAGGAAAGAAGAATTGCCTCACTCGCTTGCTTGCTTCTTACTCGGACCGGACCCGGAGGGAAGGGTCCGCATCGTCCGTTCCCGTCGCGGTGGATCAGTCCAGCCCAAAGGAGCAAACTTCCAGAAGACAACGCG
Organism: Lachnellula arida; assembly: GCA_007821475.1. Lineage (NCBI taxonomy): Eukaryota > Fungi > Ascomycota > Leotiomycetes > Helotiales > Lachnaceae > Lachnellula > Lachnellula arida. The sequence continues at coordinate 2,160 of QGMF01000210.1, forward strand.
CATCCTTCTCTGCATGCCAAAGGCAGAGAAAGATTTCAGGAACACCCGTTATTGGTCGCTCGACGGGTAGATTGATTAAATTACACGCCATGAGATGCCTTGCAGTGCGGCGCGCCAAGGGGCAAGCAAATAGGTATTACGTTGGCACGAGAGACGTGGTGTGGCATGCGCGACGGTAATCAAATATGGACTCGCTTTCGGGGTGAACGACATGAGGTTTGTTGCTTGAGGAAAGGACATGGCAGGAAGTTTAGACCGGTAAGGAACAAGTGAGCTGATGTTCTTTCTATACAGTGATCTTGGTGAGGTGGGCCGAACCGTCTAGTATACCGTCTTGTCCTCCACTTACGTAACGTTTAGTTGTTCTTTTTACACTTCAAGCGTTTTGAGAATCGCGAACCCCTCACTCAGCTGCTGAGGCCAATCAAAATACGGCGTAATAATAGTGAGGTTGGTTGGCTGTTGCACAGATTGATCTTCGGCGACACTGCGTATCTTTCACGCACCCAATGGTGTCACCAGCATTGCATTGCACTCCGGAGTCCGTACTTACAGTACAGGACAGGACAGGGTTCTCCAGGGTCCCAATTATTAAGATAGCCTGCCTCGCCTCGTCTCCCTTGCGATCTGAGTCTGACAGCATAAAAACACACACGCTTGCATCGACAAATCAGAGTCTCTGGCACCCCGCTTGGGAAAAGAAAGTCGATGCCTGTTGCCTGTCGACCTGGGTTGTGTAAATTGCATACGGGCGCCTCTTCCTCAAAGCGGTCCTAGTGTTGCCTTCCAGAACATTTCCCTCTTTAGCAGACCACTTCACTCACCCTGTCCTGGCTCTTCTCGTCCAGTAGAACGAAGGTCGGACCAGCTGACAGCTTTAAATTCCATGGTTACTCTACCTCCCTCAGTGGCAAAGTTGGTCCCGCCTTGCATAGGTAGGAAAGCCGCGGACAAAAGCAAAAACACAATTGACCGCGCTGTTTTGCTAGATCTATCACTTCCCGAATCTCATCTCGACGGTTACTCCGTACCAAAATAAAATGGGCTTTTCCGTCGGGGAATGTTATGTCATGTCCAGCCTCTTTTTCCTTTCGCAATCAATGCAGGCTTCTGATTGGTTGTTCTGCTAACAACTGACGAGCGGGCACTACCCTTATCTGTGGATCGACTGTAACGGGAATATGAGACAGCGCTACCTAGGTACCTAGGTACCGCCAAGCTGCAGAATCTCGGCATGCATATGTATTGGCTAGCACGCCGACTAAGCCTCCTTGCAATCGCTCGGATATGGGTCTGCGCTAGTCTCATGAGCTCGGCCATGCCGTGCAACCTAACCCGCTTCTCGAGAGTTGACCCGAGTTGAGGAGTTGAGGAGGATCACCAAAGACTCGTTGCAATAATGGGAATCCGTGGCGGGTCCAACATGCGTCCCACGTCCGTGTGGCGGCAATCTTGCGCCAAGAGTAGGGTCCTCACTAGAGCTAGCTAGGTGAATGTATTCGCCAGTGAATCATGAATACTTAAACTGTCACGTACCCAGCCTTGCTTGCAGATATCTCCCTCCTCATTATTCCATTCCCATCCATCTTCACCTCCTCACACCAACAGTGTAGCGTCGACTCATCGACCTGACTCCTCCTGGACTCGACTCCCTCTTCTTCTTTTTGGTACAGTCAGTCGGATACACAACTTCTACAATGGACACCAAAGAGAAATACGATGCCGATGTCGAGGGTTCCCCTCCACCCATGTCCTCAGAGGGCGATGTCGAGATGGGCGAGACCAACCAGTTGTCGAAGACCTTGAAAGGAAGACATATGCAGATGATCGCCATCGGTGGTTCAATTGGAGCTGGTTTGTTCGTTGGTTCTGGTTCCGCTCTAAACTCGGGTGGACCAGGTTGGTTGGTTATTGATTTCATGATCACTGGTTTCATGTTGCTGCTCACCGTTAACGCTATGGGAGAGCTTGCTGGTATGTTATTATTTCAAGAGAAAGACAAGCGGATCAAAATCTAACTTACTACTAGCTCTTTACCCCGTCGCTGGTTCCTTCTACAACTACTCCGTCCGCTTCATCGACCCCGCGTGGGGTTTTGCCATGGGCTGGAATTATGCGCTGAATTGGCTGGTCGTCTTGCCTTTTGAACTTACAACTGCTGGTATCACGATAGCTTTCTGGACCGATCCGAATGATACGGGTAACCCATCCATCAACGTGGGTGTCTGGATCACTATCTTCCTGGTACTCGTTTGCGCTATCCAGTTCTTCGGTGTCAAGGGTTATGGTGAGGTCGAATTCGTCCTCGGTCTGATCAAGGTTGTCGCTGTCATTGGGTTCATCATCTTGGGTATAATCATTGATTGTGGTGGTGTTCCTACCGATACCAGAGGCTACATTGGAGCCCATTACTGGCACAAACCAGGCGCCTTCCGCAACGGTTTCAAGGGTTTCTGTTCAGTCTTCGTCACTGCTGCTTTCGCTTTCGGTGGAACCGAGTTGGTTGGTCTCGCTGCTGCAGAAGCCGCCAACCCAAGAAAGGCCATCCCCAAGGCTACCAAGCAGGTGTTCTGGCGTATCACCTTGTTCTACGTCCTCGGTCTTTTCCTCTTGGGTCTCATTGTCCCATCTGACAGCAAGAACCTCTCCAGCGCATCCGGTGGAAACACACGATACTCTCCATTCGTCCTCTCTTTCCAACTCGCTGGAATCAAGGTCCTCCCCTCCATCTTCAACGCCGTCATTACCATCTCGGTCATTTCCGTCGCAAACTCCTCCATCTACGGATCCACTCGTACCGTCCAAGCTCTTGCCGCCCAAGGTATGGGTCCCAAGATCCTGGCCAGGGTTGATTCCAAGGGACGTCCTTACGTGGTGGTTGTCATCGGTCTCCTCTTTGGATGCCTCGCATACGTCAACGAGGCCCCGCAAGGAGGTGTTATCTTCGACTGGTTGCTGGCTCTTTCCGGCCTCTCCAACTTCTTCACCTGGGGATCCATCTGCCTGGCACACATCATGTTCCGCAAGGCGTGGTACATGAACGGGCGCACGACCGACGACCTGCCATTCGCTGCCATCTTCGGCGTGACCGGCTCGTGGATCGGCTTTTTCCTGAACTGCATCTGCCTCGCGGCTCAGTTCTACATTGCCCTGTTCCCCATCGGTGGCGCCGCTCCCAGCGCCGATGCCTTCTTCCAGGCCTACCTCGCGGCTCCGATCGTCATTGCGTTCTTCGTCGCCTACAAGCTCTGGTACAAGCAGTGGGCCATCGGTGTTGATCTCGCCGCTATCAAGATCGATGAGGGGCGCCGCGACTACGACGTCACAGCCTTCAACGAGGAGATGCGTCTAGAGCGTGAAGAACAAGCGCAATGGCCGACGTGGAAGAAATGGTACAACAAGATGTTTTAGATGAGATAGATTCGGGATTCGCGCGTGCATGGGCTAAATGGTGTTGCCGGTTGTATGAAATGGTCAGAGGGAACATGGGCGCATTGCATATAGAAATGGATACATACTCCGTAAATGACTTTAAATGAAGATACCCTCAAAAATATTTCTTCTCACCATGCTTTGTGCAATTCAACCTCACTTGAAGTCTGCCTGCCTTGAATGGATAAACATCGTGACTTCGAAGCATGTTGCTTCCAAGTGCATTATTACGCAAGACTCCTCGTCCTCGCCGTAGATGGGTAAAAGCCGTGCCGTGACAAACGCAAGCAGTAATCGTGTCCCCCTGGCCCTGTGGGGAGATATGCTATACTGTATACCCCGCATCGCAATTACATAACAAGGTCAGATGATGTCTGCCCAACCCAGTCCAGTTTAAAAGATATGTCATTTGCCCGGTAATAGTCGGTCTTCCTTCTTAGCTCCGTGACCGAAGGGAGACCGACTATAAGAAGGAAGACCGACTATTACAGTGCAGTGACGAATATGCTTTCCTTTGTTTTTACAATTGCAAGCAATTCGCATGCGTGAATGGAAGATTGATTGATTGATTGATTGATTATAAGAAAGAGGATAGACGATTCACGATGCAGTCGTTGGCTGATGCGATGGATTAAATAGCCTGAGTAGAGTGGTGGTCAACATGCACCCTACGCCGGGCTTCAGATGCCTGCACCCGCTGACTGCTTTGGGACGGCCCTGCAGATCTAGAGCGTCAGGGTCCATTGCATTCAAGGATCTCGGATCCCAGTATGTGAGGGGCTTCACATCGCCTCCGGCATGGAGGGGGAGGCTGGCGAGCATACGAGAAGGGTCGCGATGTATTCATGGGCAGGAGCGTCCGAAGAAAACATTGTCCAGTGGTGTCGAGTCTGTCGACGTCCTCCGCCGCCCGGATGCGAGATACGTATACTCGGCCATAGTTCTTCTCGGCCTGCCTCTTTGCTTCTGGCTTGGACAAACTCCCTTCGAAACTCTTCAGGCTGAAGCACCTGATCAGGACTCCAAGGAAGATAACCAGCCTCGGAGGATTAGACTGGACGAGGTGAAAGCGCATGGACCGGATTCAGAGAACCCATGGGTCGTTAGAGGTCAATCCGTCTACGATATCACGGAATGGGTGGCCGGGCATCCTGGCGGAGAAGTCATACTGCGCGCAGCTGGGGGGAGCGTGGAGCCGTACTGGAAGATCTTCAGCATCCATCAGAAGCAGGAAGTATACGACATTCTCGAACAGTACCTCATCGGATGCGTGGATGAGCGGGATCTGGTCGATGGGCAGGTGCCGGCGGATAGTATTATCGATCCTTTTGTTGATGACCCAAGAAGAGATGGGAAATTGCTGGTACTATCGGCCACGCCGTGTAATGCGGAGACCCCTGGAGAGGAGTTGAGGTGCTTCATTACGCCGAATAGACTTTTCTATGTACGGAATCACATGTGGGTACCGAGCATTGAAGAGGAGCAATACCGTCTGACGATAGAGCTGGACGATGGGGAGGAGAAGACGTATACTTTGATGGATCTGAGGGAGAAGTTTCCAAGCGTCACAATAACATCTACCATGCAATGTTCTGGGAATCGGAGAAAACACATGACTGAGCAGTGTGGCTCAACAAGCGGCCTCCAGTGGAACGTTGGCGCCATTGGCAATGCGACCTGGACGGGCGTGAGGCTACGAGACGTCCTACTCGATGCGGGCTTTCCCATCGACTCACCTCCAGAGGAAGCAAAACACGCTCAGTTCACGGGACTAGAAGCATACGGAGCCTCAGTTCCTTTGCAAAAGGCAATCGATGCACATGGCGACGTTCTATTGGCCTACGAGATGAACGGCTCGAACATCCCGAGAGATCACGGTTTTCCACTCCGAGTCATCGTGCCGGGGCACGTCGCGGCTCGCAGCGTCAAATGGGTGCAGAGAATCACGATATCAGACGAAGAGTCCCTTTCCCAGTGGCAACGAAGAGACTACAAGTCCTTCGGGCCAAACGAGGGCTCGAAGCCCGATTGGAGCCAGGCAAGGGCAATCCAAGAGATGCCCGTCACGTCCGCCATCACGTCCATAACAGGCTCTCCTTCAGCATCGAAGCCAAAATCGATGGACTCCTCGGATAAGAAAAATTCGGACGTCGTTATTGTTGAAGGCTACGCATACTCGGGCGGCGGACGCGAAATCGTCCGCGTGGATATCAGCACAGACGACGGCAGGACTTGGGACCAGGCTGAACTAGTGCCAGCTGATGCTGAGAATAGGGGCAGCAAGGCGTGGTGCTGGAAGCAATGGCGATACCAGATCCCCGCGTCTGAGTTCCGCGGCTGCGTTTTAGCGGTCAAGGCTACGGACGATGCTTACAATACGCAGCCGGAAACACATGGCTCGATCTATAACGTGCGGGGGAACCTGGCTACTGCTTGGCATCGGGTTCAGGTCTGAGTGAGTGGGGAGTGGGGAGCAATGTTGGTGTTGTGTGGAGGTACGGAGTAGTGGTTCGTAATCAGATTTCTTGCGCGTGGTGTAGATGCCCGCTTTGAAGCATCGAGGAAGTGGTCTCTCGTGTACTGTACCGTAACTGTCTGCTTGGTTTGTATCATTACTCGATCTCGAGTTTTAATCCTAATGCTAATAACAATAACAATGCGAAAATCAAATTTGCCAAATTAAAGGGATTTCTTGATTTAAAGCTGCATTGAGCGTGCCATCTAATCTGACCGTCCAGTGGCACAGTAGCACAGGTATACGAGAAGTGATCATTGTTTGCAACTCGCAACTCGCAAGCTGATATTGATTCCATTTAATTGCATTCAAATCAAATCAGTTAGACTTCCAGCCTGAATCCCCGCACGATAGATACAAAGCATAATCTACAGTCTATCTGAAATTTTCATCGTTATGAGTCTCCTTGCTGTCCTAGATCAACCCTCTCGATTCGATTGATTGATCGTTTAACTTGGAATTAATCGGGGTTTTGACCGGCCCGGCCATGTTCTTGGAGTTGGAGATACTTGGGGAAGAGAAGGAGTGGGTAGTTAAGGTGTTTTGGTTTGGGTCTTTGCTGTAGTACTGACTAAGTCCTATGGTGTTTTTGGGGTTTCTTTTTCTTTTGATTTGGGAAGCTGGAAGCTGGCGAGTAGGAGTCTCTTTTCGCTCTACGTATACGCACCGCAGTCCGGGTATCCCATCCTACCCCATGGCGAATAAGGCGAGAGCGAGGATAAGGATTCGCGAATGAACTGCTCCCACTCTTAACTTGAGCCATGAGGAGACGTGCATGCTAGTGGCTCAGGTGGCTCAGGTTGCTTGCTCAGATACAAGGCCGTACGAGTCTCACCTCACGGTGGCCTTGCAATGATCGGAGGAAGAAGAGTCTGGGATGTCTTGCAATTGCTAGCCTGTCCGCGCTACGAATCCCTTAATTGACTTGGGATCGTGGAGGGTACTGTAATCGGCAAGACGCTGTTGCATTGCAGTACACACCTGTCTCACTCTTGCGACTCGACTCGACTCGACTACGCTCCGTGTCACCACATAGCACCGTCCATACTGGTTGTTAGCGGTTTTAAAGGCGACGTCGTGAGGTCAGACACCCGGCGCTGGGCCCGGGATGTTAGCACCCTGCCTCGTGGGAGACAGGATATATACCGTCCAGCCAGCCCTTTAATTTGTCAGGATGTCAACTTGGGAGTGAGGGGAGAGGTGTCACGTTGCCGACCCCTGGACAGATGCCATTCATGGCTGGGCCAGGGAGTCTGTCGAAGCAGAGAAATTGTGGAAGTTGCTCAAGAGTTCATCTATGAGATGGTTTGGATCTTGAAGTTCTCCGCTCCGTTGATCATTATTTCTTAGCTACTCGTACACAAGGTGAATCATTTGCCTCCGACTGCGTAAGTTCTTTGGCCTTCGCTCGACTCCTCCTATTCTACTTACGCGGACAGCTACGAGCAATCTTGTCGATCGAAGTACTCTGATCCGCGAATATCTTCCCAAAGTTAGTAACCTCAGTCTTTGTCATATCTCGTCTCAAAGTGCCCATCTTGGCAAAACTCGTAGAATCTCGTGCTAGCGCACTCGCACCCACTAGATACCCAAAGATAACCATTATCGCACTCATTGGGTCTTTGACAATGGTGTAGATACCCAGTCCACCGTTGGCTGCCTCACCCATTAGAGCAACGACGCGGCCGAACTGAGCGAATCCATCGACCAAAGCAGCTCCTTCGCCTATAAATGGCACGACCGCAAATACAGCCCCAAGAATCTCGATGATCAGGTTCTTTTTTGCGGCTTCGTCGGCTTTTTCTTGCTGTTCGCCAAGGGCTTTTACGACAGCCATGGTGGCGATGGCTTGTTGGAGTGTGGCTACTGGCATAGCGAGCACTTGCAAAGTATCTAGACCAGAGCCAGTCCACTGTCCCATGATAGTGTCGATGAAAGTTGCGGCGATGGATGCTTGTAGGGTTTCCACTACAAACCGAGAAAGTCAGATGGGTTTATTCAGAGGGGTATAGAAAAGTGTTGGTAGGTAAGTGGGTTAACATACTGTTTGGTCCTGCGGCAGTGACTAAGTCCTTCGGGTTTGTAACGGTGAAAGTGCTGGCTTTTTGTGGATATCCGTACCTGAGAGAATGAGAGTCAGTATAAATACGGAATTTTTATAAGCCAAATGAACGCTCACCATGTTCCTATCTGAACGCAGCCTGAATTTTCCGGATTGATATCAACGCAGAGTTTAGACTTTGCAGGACCGAACTCGATCCAGGTAGGATCGATGCCATATGTATTCTCGAGCGCATCATAAAATCCCGTTGAATTAGTAAGAGTATAGTAAACATCGTAGTCGCCCTTGACATTGACGATAGGGCATGCTTCAACACTCGAATTTTTGCCGTCGACGTTGAGTGTGCAAGTGAAGAAAGCCTGACCTGGAGAGTCAGTAACAGCTGGACCCACTTCGCCGTTGCCAGTATACATAAAGTCTCCCAATGCGGGTGTCACTTCATCTCCAACATATTGGATATAGTACTTAAAGGCAGCGTCGTACCCGTTGTTGACATCGGTGTAGTTTGCGTAAGCTGCTTTTAACTCAGTGGACAACGCCTTCAAGCCATAGACCTCTGCACAGTAGACACTGTACTTATCTGCGACTGCTTCTAGATCCGCAAGGGTGTCGAACGAGAGACTATAATCGCATGGAGGCGTTGAACTTGTGTCATAATCAAAATCATCGTCGTCGTCACTATTGTCGGTTTCGAATGACTCAAGATCGATGGCCCACTCTGAAGTCCCGCCGAGATTTAAATTGACATATGCGGTATTTCGAACAGACTTGATAAATGGATCCATGTATGCTACCCATTGCGTATCGTTATAGACCAGGATGTTAGAGTTCGAATTGTCGTAAGTTGAGGTAATGTTATTAGCAATAGCGATAGCATTGATCTCTGCATCCGATATGTATCCAGCAGTCAGAGTACACATACCCGGCGTCGCTCCTGAAAGTGGTCCAGTAAATGTACAGTCCGGGCCAGAGCATCCAGGTTTGGTCATTTCAAATGACCTTCCGTAAGAAGAGATACCGGCTACAAGTTTGTTTGCTGGGACTCCAGCTTTGGTGATCTGTTTGCCGTAGGTAATATTAGCGTTTGGTTATGCCAATAAACCCAATTTCAAACAAAAGAAGCTAGAAAGAAATACGGACCATAGAGAAGGCATTTATTGTCTCTGTGAGGTTGACATGCGATCGAAGGCAGTTCCCAGCAACACAACCATCTTGAGAGAACGCATTTCCGTAATCCCACTGACCATGGAGATCATATGTCATGAAAATAATGTAGCTATAAGAGTCAGTAAATAATAGTCTCTTATGCAATTGCCACACCAATTTGGAACAGGGTGCTCGGGACACTTACTCTACCACCGCTGCTATAGCTTTGATCGGGAAATGCCGAAGATACCAAAATGATGCTGGTGCTGAAATTGAGATGGTCAATTCGGAGGGCAAAAGGGCTCTAAGTTGAATAAGAAAAGCCAGGTAATTGGCGCCATCCTCAGGGGTCGAAGTGAGGCCCCGGATGTCAGTCGCACCTGGGTATTCTGCTCAAAGTTTCAGTAATGTCCACACAATTCCAAGACGAGTTTTAAGGTGCAAACTTACCCCAGTCAAAATCTACCCCATCAAGACCATTTGTGGCGATGAAACCAGCGAGATTGGTCGCAAATACATTTCGATTAGCTTCAGTCACACCCTGCCGAAAGATTGGAGAAGTGTCCGCATCTGTTGAAAATGACCAGCCTCCGAAGGAAAGAATCTTTTTGACACCCGTAACATTGACGAGGAACGAATCAAATTGGTCTTGAATGACAGTGGTGTTGACCTTGAAATCATCAGTAATTTGCGCAAATCCTAAGTGTATGTGAGTATAATTAGAAGTGTCGATCTGAGACGCATCCATATTGAGGCATAAGCGAGTATCTTCGAAACCTTCGAAATATCCAATCTTCCTGAATTCAGCTGGAGCAGGCCCAGGGACAATTCCTGTACCGCAATTGGATATGCAACCATTTCCGCCTTTCGATGTCGTACCAGGGGCACCAGTCGAGGAGGTGCTGTTAGTGCAGAATTCATTGGTGGTACCACATTACCCCCAAATGTCGCAGCATGCATTGAGAGGGCAAGGGTTGAGCTCAGACAGCGTTTGTGATGCATTTGGGGCGAGAGTGCCGACGACTTGAGGGCCACAGACAGCATTTGCAAGTGCAGCCGGCATGGGCGGGGTTCCAGTGCTCAAGCAAATAGTCTGGCCAATTTGCAGGTCGGTGCAGCCGTTCCATCCCCAAGTTTTGGAATTCCAGGTCCCAATATCGTTAGCAGTTACAGTATATGTTGCTGCAAGATGGCCACAGGTGTCGTCCGCAATCACCGTATAAGAGGAACACGATCCATCGGCTGCAAAAGATGAAGTCAGCTCTTGCAATCTTCGGTGTGGCCAGGATTAAGGGGAATGGGAGGGTTTAAATAAGATGCTCTCACAATGTTCTTTGGGCGCAAGGTCAGGAAGAGTGCCAGCGCTGCAGCAGACGCTATTTCAAAGTTGTTAGCACAAGGAGTCGTAAGGCGTCGTAAAATTACCAAGGAATGGCAATAGTCAGAGATGTAGGATAGGATTGAAGTGGAAGGGGATCACGAACTATTCTCCTATGGCTAATGTCGAGCACAGCGTCTTTGAAGGGTTGTACGTTGTGAAATCTGCGGCGGATATTCCACACTTCGTAGCAAGGGAACCACAGCCATCACCAGAGACAACTTGAACAGTTTTACAGTCACCACGAATCTGAAGTCCGCGCTTTGCAAGAGTTCTAGGGCTGGTGGTATTGCTGGCGGTGACATTTACGGATCGTGTTGGCACCCCTTTGATATCAGAAGTCAGTGCCGAGCTCAGAGAGGGAGTAAGGCAAAAAGGGGGTTTCTGAATGAACAAGTGGCAGAAAAAAGCAACTTACAAAGTGTGGCACTACTACTCGTTGTCGAGAGATCCATAACTTTACCTTCGTATGCGGTAACACAGCTCCCATTGCTCCACGTAGCCACAGCATTCTGAACGAAATCCAAGCCGGAATCTACACTAGTAGCAATACCAAGCGCGAAGTCAGAACCACGCCCATCAGAAGCACAAACTTGGACCAAAAAGCTTTCGGCAACGCCGCTGCTCTGGATGGTGGTTATGAGTTGTTGCAATTTAGTGGTGTGTAGGCCTTGAGCTTGAACCTGTGAACCCGCAAAGAGACCCACGGATGCTTTACCACTGCTTGCAAACAAAGCGGTTTGCTTGCAGTTGGTGTTGTTGGCTTGGGAGAGATAATTGAGCAGCTGTTGTGAGGCTTCGACAACGTCACTGTTTGCGCTTGCCGAACCAATCGATGCCATTTGAATAGAAACCTGGGTCTCCAAGTCGTTTGGTGCAGGTGCGCAAGAAACAACAGCATCACGTCTTAGACGACTCAATGTTTCGGTGTTGGTCGTGGTGGTGTTGTTTGTAGCACTGCAAGATCGAATAGAGACATGTGTACTGGGATCGTTCAGGGGATTATAGATGGCGAAATCCAAAAGAACTGCTTGATCACAACGGGAGAGTCGATCAATGCTGTGGTAAACTGTCCAGTTGCTGGGATTTTCGCCTGCTTCGTTGCAGGTTACTGGGCAACGGTTGCGGGCTATCTTGAAAGCTGGAGCGAGAGGATTGACCATAGCCATCAGCGCTGCTGAATCAGTTGCTGCTGGAAGAGGGCTCGTTGCAATAGCAGCTTGGAAACTGATGGATGGAAATCCAAATTGCTCCAATCCGAGGTTGTCTGAACCCAGGGCCGTATGAAGTAAGAGACATGTCGTTGCAAAGCCACGGGCCAGTGTCAGTAGTGACATGCGAGCCATCGCTGGTGAATGAGGGGTGTAAAAGAGTGTTGAGAGTCTCGTAGTGAGGCAAGCGATCTTCTTCTCCGAACGAAGTGGTGGTAAAAATGTATGTTCAGAGACGAACACACGTTCTTCGTCGTCCAGAATAATATTGTACCGTCAAAAACGAGAGCTGCGGTCTGAAGATTCCAATGTAGCATGTACCTGTCAATATTGGTTTGTGGATGCTTGGTAGGGAGTCGAGAAAGGAAGGACCGACTATCAACTCTTGGGTGCAAAGCAGCTAACCGATTGCGGCCTACTCATTCATGTGACAGCGCTCAATCCACCTATTCACTCCCCTCCCCCCTCCTCAGGTGCTAATTCACAGACGTGATGCTATTCCCACCTGGCATTACCCCTCGCTGTCGGCAGGTACCTAACCTACTGCGTACTAGCTCGGCAGGGTCTTTAGGGGTGGGGTTGTAGGATTGCGCTAAATAGTCAGAAGTAGGTCGATTCCCGTAAAAACCACGTAAAGCCCAAATGAGGGTATTCATGAGAAAAAAACACCACCGTAAAGCCCAAAAACGAGTGTCTGATTGATGAGATAACGCTGGCCCACGAGTGTTGTCTAGCATATTCCTACCCCGAACCTACTTACCGTATTAGTTAATATAAAGGACCTGGTCTACTAACTTTCTCGAGGGGGTAGACCTTGGTTAGGACATGGTCTTATTTTATAATGTGCCAGCTGGCGTGGGACATTAAAAGACAACTATATGGTCTTGTGCTGGGGTCTTGTCTTATATCCTAACTAATACGGTACTACTTCCTCATCGCATGTTGGTATCACAAGGTGATCACTCCCTACTGCAGTAGTAGACGGTGGTTATGAGGTTTGGTTGGTGGTTGAATTGATGTGTAGCTAGGTCAAATGCAATGTCGTGGAAGGTTACGCCCTCTCGCTTAGTCATCATACGCTAGGCCACATGACTACAAAGGCTTTCGGCTCGGTCCCCCCCCCCCAATGGCCCCCCCTCATCCTCATCACCCCAACCAGCCTATCTCTCCAACCCGCATCCGACGTTGACTTTAATGTCCCACGCCGCGTGGGGCATTATAAACACGGCGCATCCTGAGTGATATCGCTATAACAGCTCTGGAACATGAGTATAGTGTTCATGTGGCCCGCTCCGTTGAAGGCCTTGTTATCACCAACCCCTTCGAGCGTACCCGTGGTGTACGATGCGACCCAAGTTTGGATCTTGTTTCTCACATTTTCAGGGGAGCCCTCGCTGCTAGCAAGTGTCTCGTCGGTATCAAGAGTCTGGTAATGAGTGCCGTCATCGGCTGTTACGTCTTTGGTTTTGACTTCGAAGGAGCATTCGTTTTGTGTGCACCAGATATTGAAGTCCCTGATTATCCCTTTCGAATTTTCGCCCTGGCGGACTATGATGATCGCCTTCATTGCTTTTTGCATGTGGGCAGTCCTGGTGTAGTGTCAGTGGAATAAAGTAAACAGTAAAGGGAGACCCTATATACATGGGTGATATGTCTTTGCCTTGAGCCACCAATTTAGCCCTGGATGATGCAATTGATGCTTGGATTGGACCCCATATGGTGTGCGCACTACCTTATGCTGGGGCACCAAGTACTGCATTTAGAAGGTTAGTTTGAGACCGGGAAGATGAAGTTCACCAGGCTCAGCTTACCGAGTTTTGGGGGATTGTTGACAGCCCTATAGCCCGATGCGGTCAAGGCATTAGCTGCAGAAATTGGGTCTGGATCGAGCTCCGCGCCAATGCCTGTAGATGCATCTGCCGGCCAGAGTGTGGCTGGGGTGTTCTTTGAAGAACCCGGTAGTCTGGATGCTTTTTGGATATATCTCGCGAATTCGTCGAAATTACAGCTGCCGCCGACGCCAGAACCTTGACAGCCTGGGGCAATCTTCAGGCTTTGGTTAGCATTTTCTGATCAGAAAACTTCAGTCGTGAGAGTACCGCTGATCAACATATCCAAGCGACGAATTACAATCATTGAGAAGACTTACGATTCTGGTGTCCGGAGCAGCCTGGATTTCCAATTGATACGCATACCATGTGTAGACGACTTGTAGATTGCCCGCACCTGCCGAACACAAAACTGTCGAAAGCAGAGCGAACGCACAAAGCAATTTCGAAGTCTTCATGGCGAAGGGAGTACCGGTAGGCTTGGAATGTTGAACGAACGGACGAGGATTGACCTAGAGATCTCGAAGGACCACTTGATATGTCTGTATTGTACGAAGAGACTGAACTAAGGAGGGAAGCTATAAAGGAGGGGGAGAAGCCCTCCTGGTATACCTGAAGACCCTGCCGAGCTAGTACGCAGTAGGTTAGGTACCTGCCAGACAGCGAGGGGTGAATAGCCTCATGTCTGAGAATTCAGAATGAGCACCTGAGGAGGGGGGAGGGTATCGTTCCATTTCGCCTAGCGTCCTTTTTTTAATGCCAAGGTAGGTACCTATCCCGAGTTACCTAACTCACCAAATTTGCCTTACGCATTAGGTAAGAAAGTATACACTAGCGCTAGCAATTATTGGCTGGAAAGGCGGGGGATCATGCCAGGCCAGGCCTGCTAAGATATCACTGATTCACTTACAGCAAGCCTTGCCTGGACCTCGACCATAATAAATACCTCCGTAGGCAGGGTAGGTACAGGTACACACTCTCTCGATTTCCAAATTTCTTCCCTGCATCATCGTTCCCTGCCACCAATATATCATGTCCAACAAAGAATCTTCAACTCCGGCCAAGCCAGAGCAGCATTTCCACCTGTTCAGCACAGTAAGTACTAAGCAGTCCCTGTTCACCTGTTCCCAGCGGTTCTAAGAGTCCTCCAGCTCCCTTTGGACCTTCGCCGCCTCATTTGGAAATTATGTATCCCACATCGCGTGGTTGACATTGACGTGGTATTGGACGACGACCCTCCCCCTCTCCTACCCGGACAAACAAAAGCCTATATCATGGGCTGGAAAACAGAATGTCGGGGCCTCTCTCTCACAAGTCAACGGAACAGCTGCGCGCCGGTTATCACAGCCGTCTGCCGTGAGTCGCGTGACGTGTACTTCGAGGGAAGGGTACAAGAGTACAAGCTGAGCGAATCGGCATCATCGAATTTCGATAATTTCGTCAAGGATCGAAGGATACAGTGGTTCAACCCTGCAACTGATACTATCAACCTGAATGTAAGCTGGAACATATTACGTTCGCGAAGACTGCTGATGAATGCTTGATGCAGTGGTCCCAGAATCAGGACGCTTGGCTCTATCAGCCGCCCGGAGACCCCATCGACGAGTTCGTCCGTGTAGCTGCTTCATCCAAAGGAGCATCAGTGCATTCTGATAACATGTATTGCTTTAATACAGAGAAAAATGATCAGAATGAGTGCTACCCGAGCTATCCACCTTTTGATTTCGAATGGAATGACGAACGGTATCAGAGGTTAGAAACTTTGAAAGCTTGCTCCGTGGTTATACAAATGGTACCCCTCCACGTTGGCATAAGTGAGGCTTTAGAGAGTGGTCTTTTCGGACGTCTGGGCGAGGAACGTATCGTTTTTATCAGCCCGGATGACAAGTGCGCATTGCAACAATTCCACAGGCTTTGGCTTACCGGGCCTCCAGACCGAGACCTTGAGCCTGCAAAGTTCTTCAAAGCCGCTGTGGAAGCTCAGCACTTCCAGAAAGCCGTAGAGCGCTGGCAATACGAGAGACGGGCCTACTGGTTGAGGTTCAAATGCGACCAGGCGGTCCGCAACGGCACTTTGCGTCAGGAGGAAGTAGAACCTGGTGGATCGTCGATGTGGTACTCTCGTGAGGAGTGGAACAAGCCGAATCTACGGTCGAGGTATTCTGTAGGACCCGGTGCTAATTGGCAAGGGCTTTTTGACGAGGAGCATCCGTTCGTACGGAAGGTGATGGAAGAGATGCCAAGGTTTGAGCCGGTGATCATGTTCCGTCTTTGCGAGAAGAACTGCTATGAAGACGAGTAGCATGGTATTTTATCGAGATGAATAGGGATAATTAAATAGACCTCCTTACCTGGACACAAGGAACGAATACTACTTGCGTACTTTGATGTTAATCGTTGCTGGTGATGAAGTTGATGTTGATGATGATAGTGATTTACGACCAGTATGCTGCAGTCCTGGGTACTTCCCGAGGGCTACATCCCCCTAATCCGCGACAAAGAGGGCGCTTTAATCAAAGATGTACTGGGTCGTGCTAAGCTATGGATTTTTCATATACAAAGTCCTATATATAAAGAGAGCCAAAACCACAAGGGGAAAAAGACTCCCTCTCTATATACTCCCAGATCCCTGATCCCGCGGTGTCTCAATTTCCTTATAGATCCTAAAAAGCATTTCATATATACCCGGAGCGGGGAAATGTCAATCGTTGGTGAACCTGGAAGCGCGCAATTGCGGGCTCCAGCTCATCGCAACCTCCACCATGACCCGACCACCTACATCGCAAGCCGAATACCATTCTTCCCTTCCTTTCTCACCTACTTTAACTGCATCGAGCACCTATATCTGGGTACTGCGAGCACTGCGCAGAGTCTTGAGAAGATGGCTCGCCGTGTACCCACATGCACATATGATCCTCACCATCAGCGAATTCCGAACAATCTCATACCCTCAGTGAGGAATTTCCTACCAAATGCCTGGCTTCCTCAAGATATAAAAGTAAAGCATTGGGATTTAACATTTATTACTCTGGCCATCGTTGAGTCGAAGATATCCCCACCTTATTTCTTTCTCACTGTTGAGCATCCGACTCCTCAACGCCGAACTTGAAGATCCATTCTTCTCCTATACTTGTAAGTGATGATGAACCCTGTCTGGCACGTGGCTTGTCGAAGATATGGGTACCGGTAAGTCGAACGCTACCAATATTAGGATTAGGTACAAGTATCCTGTTGAACAGTTGATATTGAACTAGATCTTTACCCGCGAAAGGACCGAACATTACTACAGTACTTCGTAGATTTGGCAGTGACTCGGAGTGATGTACTCTATACGGTAAACCAGCATAGCGTTGGTAGCAATTAACGTCCTGGGCGAGTTTTTCAAATCCCTTTTCAAACGCATTAGGGCCCGGATCGTCAAGCTCATTGTGTCCTCTTTGAAAGGAATATGTAGATTCCAAAGTAGCTACATATATACTCAAATTATGAGTGACGCAACCAGAGCGTTTTCTACTCACAACGAGGCCAGCATGATGCATCACGCAATAAAATATCTACTCGGTGATATAAAGCATTAACACTAACGTCAACCAAGTATAACACCACCCATCCCACCACCTCCGCCCTCTAAACGCACGCACGCGCGCATTTTGAATATCCCATGCCATCCATCCCAACGGCGGCCGGCCTCGGTAAGCTGATTGAAAGCTCATTCGCAAACGTACGTGCGTGGCCTGTTACACACCTGCCATGTATATAGCGGTATGGAGGAACTGACGGAGTGAGGTGGAATGGATACGGGGATGGGGTTGCTCGTATGTTGGAATATACGTATATGGAATTTCTATGATCGAGATGATATGGAGTCGTGTTGTGTTTTTTGGGAATGGGGGGAGGGGTAAAGTGGGATACCTGGGGTGGGTAGAACGAAAATATGCGATATGATGTGCTGTGATGGTCAGAAGATTGTAAGCTGCGATAGGGAACCTTCCTTGGTGAAGATTAAAGGGCAGCGCCGTGTTATACATGCATGAATGTTTGAGACTGCATGGAGGATGTGGCTATAACAGGTTTGACAGGAAAATGTAAGGGCAGTGCTGGCTTCACATTGACCTTGACCTTGACCGGGACGTCAATTAGAGCGAGTCGTGAGGTGTCTGTCTCCGCAACGCTTCATGCCGCAACACGTCTTTCTGCGTCGTATGATCAAAAGGGATTGTGAGAGGTCACTTGACATGTTTGGTTCTTGCTCACTGCACGGAGCTGTGAATACTTTTGTGGTGTTTGCTCGATTCACACAAGGATGTCGAGGGAATCATTTGTTATATCACTGCTAGAGTTGGAAGAACTGAAAGTCTCGTTTTTTATTACATTGCTAGCTAAGAGAACACGCTGCTGTTGTCTTGCTGTATGAGATGTCGTTGAATGTACATTGTGGAGAATTATGGTTCATGTTGATATGGTTCGTGGTGATATGGTGGGAATGTAGCGGTCTGGGGGCTGGCTGGTGGAGTGGAGGCAGAGCATCGAATAGGCTGGTGAATCGAGGAAAGGTTCCGGGATGACTGGTTTGAGAGCTTGTTGGATTGTCAATATTTCGATAGTGTAGAGATGTGGGTAGAATAATAGAAGGCTGTCGATGACACTGGGTTGTGTTGGTGTACGTCGAGAGATTGTAAATTCTTTTGATTTCGGTAGGCGAGAGCTGTAAGTACCTAATGTGATATTAGCTAGGCTAGGCAAGGGTATGAAAACTAGGCAGAGGAATGGTTCTTACTCTTTGAACAACACTTGGAGGTTCCTCACGAAGAACCGTGTCTCTCATGCGAACCGTGTCCCAAGCATCATGCTGGTGCAAAGTATTCGTGCTTCTTCGTAGCCCATTCTGGAAGCGGCGGCGCGTTTCTCTGCGTGTCAAAACCAGCAGCATACTGTAGTTGTTCAAATTTCCTTACAAATCCTACAGCGTCAGGTCGTTCTCGTGGATTCCAATTTGTTGCTCGCCGAATGGCTTCCTTCAACTGGGAGGAATAATTGGTTGGAATGGTGAGGGGGTCTTTAAGCTTCCGGCACTCGGTTCCCTGCATATAATCACCATGGCTTATATTCTTCGGTTTGCGAGTAAGTAAGTCGCAATGGCCTATAATGCTTTTACATTCAGCGAGGTTGAACATGGTGGCACCGAGTGCCCACATATCAGATTTCCGGCTATGTAAAGCTCCAGGTGGAAACATATCCAGTTCCTGCTTGCTTTGAGGAAAGGGTGGCCAGCAAAGCTCTGGTGCAAGGTAAGCCATTGTGCCAAGTTTGAAGCCGCTTTGCTGGAGTCTATCGCAAGATGGATCGTTGATTGGACGGTCTTCACAAGCAAGCCCAAAGTCGCTTAGTACACAATAAAAGTACTTGTTGGAGCCGACTGTAGATCGCGATCGAAGAAGCACATTGTCTGGCTTCATATCCCGATGAAGAATTGGCATCCAACTCGGTGGTGCTCTTGCATCCGGATTGTGGAGATGCCCAACTCCGGTTTGCAGGTAGGCCAGTCCATCTAACAGTCCTCCAAATGCGTGCCATACAAATGCTTCAGGTGGTAGAGGTCGTTCCTTCTGGCGTTTTGAGAATTCTCGAATAAGCCCGTCCAAATCTCCGCGATCACAATACTCAATCCAAACAGATGCTGTCGGGCGTTGGCCTTCGATGATGTAGGCAACAGAGTAACACGTCAAAGCCGCATGGTTGAGTCTACGGATCATCTTTATCTCTTCCTTTGCCATAACGACTTGCTCCGCCTTGAACCTTTTTTCGATGTATAGTTTGTTGGGCACACCTTTGACTCGAACCACGAAGACGCCTCCGTTCATGCCGCCCTTGGTTCCATCGCCGGGATCAAGAACTTTCATAATCTCAAAGTAGTCTCGAATATCTTTATTCCCGATCGGTTGCCGCTTCATTTTGCTAACGTCCAAATTCTTGTTCCTTTGCGAAGAGGCGGCTATCCAGAGCTCTTTTGGAACATTTTTTGAATGCTGAAGCAAGGTTTTGTCTAGAAATCTGGGGTCTTTTCTGGATTTGATATGATTCTTGGGATCGTAATATAGGATTTGATAAGTATTTTTCGAAGGGTTTAGTACGGCCTTAAGGATCCACGGACTAGGCAGAGGTCCAAGAGATGGATGGGTGTAGTGCTTCTCGGCCGGACGAGCGTCCCTGAAAAAATAGACGCGGTCTCCAGCGTCAGGATCGATTCCAATGGACCACTCGTCAGGA
This sequence comes from Lachnellula arida, assembly GCA_007821475.1. Classification (NCBI taxonomy): domain Eukaryota; kingdom Fungi; phylum Ascomycota; class Leotiomycetes; order Helotiales; family Lachnaceae; genus Lachnellula; species Lachnellula arida. Next base: position 22,000 of record QGMF01000210.1, read on the forward strand.
AGACTTTGGTATTCAGGAGAATCTCTTAGCGCATTTTCCCTAGCCCTCTGAAGAGAGTTAGCCTCCGTCGCGGGCATGATATTGAAAGTATTCGGGGCGAACTTGTGTTGATGTAGCTGGAGATGGTAGGTGTGTTGCTTGATGATGGATATGATCACGCACAACGCAAGAGTAATCTCCTTCTTATGTGCACCTTGACATGCTCTGTGAATGAATCACTGAGACTGGATTTGAGAGATTTGTGCTTAGTGAATGGACTGATGACTGCCCCTATTGTGCTGCACTCACACACAACCGGCAGACATTGTGTACAGCATTATAGTTGTTATTGTATCATGTTCAAGTTTTATAAAAGTTTTGAGCTTCGATATCCCGAGACAAACAAACATACGAATGCCAGAACCAATGCTGCATCAAAATAATCACCCTCCGCCACCCATGAACAAAGCTCCCAGCGAAGAGCGAAGGAGATTAGAGAATACATTAGCAGAATCACTGGCCATAGCCCATACACGCGGTGAAATTGGAACCCACGCACTTCAGATTTCCAAAAGAGGTACTGCAGCAGCTATGGGACTCGAGGACTACGAGCGTACCGATATCGAGGACATCAAGCGGCACACTCGCAAATACAGAAGGAAAAGCAGAAACGGAGATGAGGAAACGGAAAAGGAGCTCCAGCGTCCAGAAGAGCAAACGAGGGGAGAGTCATTCGAGTGGTGGCAGAATACCTTCAAGGGAAAGCCATTGATGAGGTGTCTGGACGACTATGATTTCGACAATGATCCGCTCTTTGCCAAATTGTACGAAGAAGTCCACATCCCCGTGGACGAGGTAGTTCACTCGAGCAGAGAGGTATGGGAGAACAGAGCATACTGGAATAATGTAAGAACGCAACTACAGGATGAGGATGATGAGGAAGAGACAGCCAACCTGTGGCATGGCATTCTGGATGAAGATGGGAATGAAGATGCTGAAAGGAAATCTATGTTCAGACTCGATGTTTTCATGCAACGGAACAAGAATTTAGACAGGTTGTGGAAGGAGAGAATGGCATCTGAAGCGAGAAATGAAGCGTTCAAATATGTACACAAATGGTAGTAGAATTGAAATTCGGAGGATGGAAGACAAGACTTTGAAGGGTGTTCACTACAGTACAGTACGGAGAGCAAACCTACGCTACTGTAGAAACCCACCAAGCGGGAGCTTGCCGCAGGACATCTTCAAACACGTATCCCGACCACAATCACATCCCAATAGCCCTGCCACCCCGCCATGGATCCCTTTTCCGCAGAAGGCGAGTTGCTCAACTTGCACAATTATTTCCATCAAGGCCAGTACCAGGAGGTCATCGATTTTGATACCGCCGGCCTCTCCCCTGAGAACGCACTTCCAGCTCGTGTGCTGTCCCTTCGCGCCCAAATTGCCCTCGGACAAGCAGACGATGTGATCGCAGATGTGCAGGGAGAATCAGAGCCTGACCTGGCCGCTGTTGGTGCGCTGGCTGAGCTCGCGGCTGGGAATGAGTCGAAGGCCGTAAAGATTGCGGAGAAGCTGGCGCAGGAATCCGCGGACAACTCCACGGTTCAGGTGCTTGCTGGCACAGTTCTGCAAGCAGGAGGCAATAGCGAAGAGGCTTTGGCTCTTCTTTCACAGCACCAGGGGAATCGTATGCGGCCCTTCAAATACCAATGTGAGGACAGATGCTAATGCAATGCTACAGTGGAAGCCGTTGCTCTCATTGTCCAGATCCACCTTCAACAAAACCGCACAAATCTAGCTATCAAAGAAGTTCAAGCAGCGAGAAGATGGGCCCAGGATAGTCTACTTGTTAACCTTGCGGAATCCTGGGTTGGCATGAGAGTGGTAGGTTATACAGTCCTATAAATACTTCGCTCCAACTAAGACATTGTACAGGGCGGAGAGAAATACCAGCAGGCATTCTATGTCTTTGAAGAGCTAGCACAAGCTGCATCAACTTCCTCGATTCAGAGCCTAGTATCGCAAGCTGTTGCCGAGATTCACCTTGGGCGATTAGAGGAGGCCGAAGCAGCACTCCAACAAGCTCTCGCAAAAGACCCCAAGAGCGCAGAAGTGATTGCCAACAGTGTTGTCCTTAACATAATTGCAGGCAAAGATGCTACGGAACTCATCAGGTACGTCTATCTTTATATCCAGAATGCACATTTCCTAACAAGCAACGATACAGCGCCCTTTCTACGACTGCGCCAGAGCACCATTACCTGCAAGACCTTCAAGAAAAGAGCGCTTTATTCGACAAGGCTGCTACGAAATACTCAGCGAAAGTCAAAGCATAGAATACCCCAAGACGGAATGAATCAGGCGTTAGCGGGGAGGGGTTCACATGATGTTGTTTAGGTCACAAAATGGAAATTACGAAGCAATTATTGTCATCATATCAATTATTTTTCACGCATTGTGCGGCCAATACAATACCAGGTCTGGGTCCACATCTGCCGAGTATCTCTCGAACTACGGAGTACGGAGGTATAATATGGAGGTACAGCGGTGAAGTACTCCGTAAGCAAATGCTCCGGAGATCCACAGCCGCAGACGCATATTGACATCACCTGTCGAAGTACGAGTAAGTGCATGCATGCACCTCCAGACTTGACCGTACCTCAAAACCACAACAATTTCTCTGCGTGGTGACGCTGATATGCGGTGTGAACTGAAGCTCCCGCGAAGTGTCCATGCGCAAGCAGTGGAAGCGAGAGCCGCCCACACGGATACTGTACTGTAAAGTGACGCGATTCGACAATGGCATCAATACGCCGTACTAGGATAGGGAGGGGAGTATTGACGCTTGCATCGTGCATCGTGAGCTTCAAAATGACAAGTGGTCATACCGGTATTACGACTCGAACATTCTTCAAAGGGTGGCATCGGACTCGTACATGATACCACATACTTTGGCTTCCTACTATCAATTTCGAATTTCTTCTTCAGTCAGTAATAATAGTAGAGCAACGGTGAGAATTGTATTACTCTTCAGATTGAAGAATCAAGACCACGACCGTATTCATGGACCCCGCTACTCCATCCAAAATCCCATCCCATGCCACATGCCTTTCCCCCTCTTCCGTTCCGTTCCTTATCAGTTAGACTCGGGGCAGCAGCACTGCCCCTCCACACCAAAATTGCCCCACTTCAAGCGAGTTTTCCTTCGCTTTGCTTGGCCCTTCGACGACATCCAGACAACATCTCAAGCACAATGTAGTCATCGTGCTCCTCAGCAAGCGCTCGGAATACCCAAACGGTACAAGGGTTCTCCTGAAAGTCGATCGGTGTGCAGAAGCGCCCCTAGATCCGTGCATAACCGACGCTTATGTCAATGAAGTCTTTTTGTTATCATCGTGAGATGCGGGAGCCTGGGATTTTGACTGGCTGGAGCACTCTCCAGGCCGTTCTTTCATGTTCGTCATGTCAGTACCGTACTCCGTATTCCGTGTCTGTGCTTCAGGGGAAAGGAATATAAGATAAGAGGGTCGTTGCCCACATTTCACATCCATACTCCGTATTCTCCAGTTTTCAAATCCCACCATCCCACTATACTAGAAGCTTCCATCCACAGGTAGACAAAGGCCTGCACTGTATTTGCCACCTTGTATAAGATATTCAAGATGCCTATCGCCATCACTCCTCCTTTAACAACACCCAAAGACGTTTCTTCTGTTCCTAGGACAAGCTTCATGCCCACCACGGATATGCTGAACACCAAGCGGAAGATCATCTGTTTTTCAGGTACGCATGCTGATCCATTTCCGTTTCCGTTGATCGTATCTTGTCTCGTTGCCGTGCAGACGCAGCAGACGCTCTCTATCCTCACTCCTCAATTTCCCAAGCTTTATCAAATATCGTACAAAAATGGCCGTCCTAATGCAAAATCTCTCCAGATTTCGATGGCACGATCTTCATGCAAGACACCGGCCACGTCCTCTTCGACGCGCACGGCTGCGGCGCCGAGCGCCGCACGATGCTAGACGAGCAGATCAAGACGGGCGAGCGCTCGTTCCGCGAGGTCTCGGAGGAGATGTGGGGGTCATTGCATATACCCTTCGACGACGGATTCCAAGCCATGGAGAAGACGCTCGAGATCGATCCGGATTTCCAGCAGTTCCATAAATTCTGCATCGCGAACAACATTCCGTTTAACGTTATTAGTGCGGGGTTGAAGCCGATACTGCGGAAGGTTCTCGATACGTTTTTGGGCGAGGAGGAGAGCAAACATATTGAGATTGTGGCGAATGAGGCGGAAATTAGCGGGGATGGGAGTGAGTGGAAGCCGGTTTGGAGGCATGATACGGAGCTGGGTCATGACAAGGCGCTTAGTATTACGGAGGCGCGGAAGGAGGCTGAGCTGCAGTGTGAAGATGGCACGATTCCGCTTATTGTGTTTATTGGGGATGGGGTGAGTGATTTGCCGGCGGCGAGGGAGGCGGATGTGTTGTTTGCGAGGAGGGGGTTGCGGCTAGAGGAGTATTGTGTCGAGCATGGGATTAAGTATATTCCGTTTGATACTTTTGCTGATGTGGAGAGGGAGGTGAAGGCTATTATGGAGGAGGATGAGAGGAAGACTGGTGGGAAGGGTGTCCCTGTTAGGTTCAATCCGAGGGCGAATATGTGGAGGAGGGTCAGTAGTCAGAATGCCGTAAGTGTTTCCTGGTGGAGAAGGAAAGATGAGAATTGGTGTGCTGACATTTTATAGGTCCCTCGACTCGTTGCTGCTACTCCCAGCAAAGAGGAGAAGATGTTCTTGTGGCCAGAAGCATTCTCGGACTATAACCCAAGCAGCACAAGTACTATCACGGAGAGTGTGGCCACTTGATGTTTAGATTCTTCTCATATTTTGGTTTTCGTACTTCAAAGGCGGCATTGCATCGGCGTTGAAGGACTAAGCAACATCTATACTGTTGGGCGTTTTGATAATATCTAGATAAAGATTAGACAGAGAAATAGAAAGGATAGAATATTCATACTTTTGCGGGGGCTGCATCGGCCAAGGACTCCGGTGATACTTCGTTTGCGGCAAGCCAGCCCTGCTGTTGGAAGATTTTTGGCCTTCTCGTAATGGTTTCGAATGCATGCATGGCAGAATCCGCGATGACATTTAGTGCTGGAAGATGAACTGGCTCGAAAGTGGTTGAGCTGTTGGTTTTCAAGGGTCGGGTTAATATAAGTTCAATGCATGAGGCTCGATAGAGGGTCCATCCGATCAGCTGGGCTGAACAATCTTCCTTGAAACTCTCCAACTCTATAATAAGCAAGTGTAAAAGCCTGGTGTCCGCATGAAGTGATTGTCAATTGAAAGATGTCTCAACATTATCGGCGGTTTAGATATCAGACTCAAGCCGGGAGTTGACTGAATCATTGCCCATTGCAATACCAAAACCGTTGACTCGAAACACAGCTGGCAGCAGCAAATAACCACCAACACACATCCATATAGTGCTTTGATAAATTTCATTCAGAAAGACGTTTAGGGAAAGGTAGGCACAATAGGCAATCGATTTGTAAAGCACTGCACTTAGCACTGCACTTTCCACTCATCTTGACCCCTCTAACGTTACGATCAACCGGACTACCGGTACGTGATCGTGGCTTCCGAAAGTTCCAGAAAATGCACGTACAGTAACGCTGCAGGCTTGAATTTAATTATTTAAATAAAATACGAGAAGTCAAAATCAAGAATCTTTAAACAGAACATCTGATCCCACTCGCCGGGTTTATCGGATCCAAACGTCCACTCTTTATCCAGGCCAGGTACATAAGTATAAGGTACGACAACAATCAATGAGGGGCACCAGGGGCGAGGCTCGGGTCTAAATTAGTAATAAGACGTCAACAAACCATCGGGATCAACAAGTATTTTTCTAAGAGCCAGTTCATCCTTACCCAGTTTACTATCATCCTCAGTGAAACTCCTCTATCCATTCTCACTATCTCACACGGCCACGGCTCGATAAATCGTCGACTAGCAGGCTTATCCAGGCGGTCGACTAGCCCTACAATTCCAAACGGGGAAGTAGAAAAACCCCGCATTGCTGCAAGATCTGGGAATCTCTTCAGCCAACCAACAGCATTCATCCTGCCAAGATTCCTGTTCTTTCGGCTGCTGCCCTGTCCACGCCACGGCGTCAGCATCCTGAGAGCTGTCAGCACGTCGCTCGCTCGTTCTTGGCCGCCCAGCGTCTACTGGTCTGTATTCACATATTATATCCATACCTACCTCCCCTCCTTCGACAATATGGTCCGCAACATCCTCCCAAACCGCCTGAAATCATATGCCAGCACCAGCACCAACAACAGTCGAAGCACGAGTCCAAATCCAGGCACCATGAAGAAGACACTGTCCCCAGGTATTGATCCCAACCCAGAGTTGGCGCGGGCCAATGGGTTGATACTAAAAGTAGTGGTGCTGAGGGTATGTTTCTATTATCTGCAAACTGGGCAGGGCAGTAGAGGTGCTTCAATGGCTAATGCTAATGGTTATAGGCGAAAAATCTTGCTGCGAAGGATAGGAGCGGTACTTCTGATCCGGTGAGTTTTTACAGCGTGCCAAGCTACATCAACTAGGCAGCAATTAACCTTGGAATCGCAGTATTGCGTCCTCACTGTCGGCGATACGAAGAATGCTACACAGGCAGTTCCAAAGACTCTAAACCCCGAATGGAACGTCACAGTCCAGTTCCCAGTATCCGGTGTCAACTGCCTACTATTCGATCTTGTTTGTTGGGACAAGGACAGATTCGGGAAGGACTATCTGGGCGAATTCGACCTCGCCGTAGAGGAAATATTCACAGGCGATGCTACGGAATTAGAACCACGATGGTACCCCCTCAAAAGCAAGAGACCGGGCGGCAAGAAGAGCAGCAATGTTTCGGGGGAGGTTCTGCTACAGTTTACCCTATTCGACTCTTCCAATACCACATCGCCGCCCGCACAAGTCTTGGAGAAGTTCCGTGCACTCGCTGGGATTGATGTATCTGATATCAGTACCAGTGCTCCTTCGACGCCGGGGCTGGTGAGTACCGCTGGTGGGGACGATGAAGACGAATATTTCGATGAAGACGAAGAGCCTAGCGATGAGACGGACGATCCTACAAAACCAGAATCTGCCGAAAAGAGACGACGGAAATTGAGACTTCGCGGATTGAGAAAGAAGAAACAAGCTGGTGCATACGAGTTCGGTGGTGGGAGTGAGGTTGTGGGCATAGTATTTCTCGAAATTGGCAAGATTACGGATCTGCCACCTGAACGGAACATGACGAGAACCTCGTTTGATATGGATCCGTTTGTGGTTGCATCCCTTGGAAAGAAGACATACCGAACCCGCGTTATCAGACACAATCTCAACCCGGTATTCAACGAGAAGATGGTTTTCCAGGTTCTTAAGCACGAACAGACTTATTCTCTCGCGTTTACGGTCATTGATAGAGACAAACTATCTGGGAACGATTTCATTGCTTCGACAGTCCTCCCTCTAAAAGAAATTACAGATACAGCCCCTGATGCTGATCCGGAAACTGGCCTTTATGCCTTGAAAGATCCGCCAGATGCCGCCGCGTTCCCAGTCGAAAAGAACCGGTCACGCTTTAAGTTGCCACTATCCAGGTCCTCCTCATCACAAAGCTTGAACAAATTATCTGCTCGGCCAGCTCTGACTTCGAATAGGTCTAGCTCGAGTGTTATGCAGAGTACCAATACCTCTGGAACGACCACACCGACTCAGGGACTAGCTCCTACTTCCAACCCAGTAGCGGGCCTTCATCCGGGCGATAACGTACCAGCACCAAACGCCGTTGATGACGACGAGGGCTTCAATGGGCGCGGGGACCCTGACTTGCATCCATTTACAGTGCAATTGAAGCTCAAGAACGCCGAGAAATGGGAAGAGAAACACAGCCCAGCTTTGTTTATCAAGGCCAAGTATGTCCCATACCCGGCTCTTCGCCAGCAATTTTGGAGGTCTATGCTCAGGCAATATGATACCGATGAGAGTGGGAGGATTAGCAAGGTCGAGCTCACAACTATGCTCGACACCCTGGGGTCAACATTAAAGGAATCTACGATTGATGGTTTCTTCAAGCGCTTTCCACATCACGCGACAACCAACGGAGACGAGAACAACTCCGACTTGACCTTTGACGAAGCTGTGATATGTCTAGAGGACCAACTTTTAGAGAAGCCGAAGACCCAAACTATGGGTGATAAGGTCAGAAATTTTATGCCGGACAGTGCTGCTGTAAAATCCCATATTCCAACACAATTAGGAGGCACACAAGGCCAAAATCCAACATCTTCATCTGGGCCAACCTCAACTGATACTGAGAATCTACGCCCCACAGATCAGTCTCTTGGTGTCGAGGCACAAAATGTTGACGATCTTTCTGCACCTGGTGAGGATGGAGATTTCTTGGACCGAGATGATCTCAACGACAAGGGTGAAGAACACGTCGTTGAAATCAGAGAATGTCCAATCTGCCATCAGCCGCGGCTGGACAAGCGTTCTGATGCAGACATCATCACGCACATTGCCACTTGTGCCAGTCAGGATTGGCGACAAGTCAACAATATTGTAATGGCTGGATTTGTTACTTCAAGCCAAGCACAGCGAAAATGGTACTCTAAAATCATCACCAAGATATCTTACGGTGGCTACAAGCTTGGTGCAAACTCGGCAAACATTCTTGTACAAGACCGTATCACTGGCCAGATAAATGAAGAGCGCATGAGCGTCTACGTGAGATTGGGAATTCGGCTACTATATAAGGGACTAAAATCTAGAGACATGGAGAAGAAGAGAAGTATGTTTGGTCTTAACTTTTACGTACCTAGCAAAAAACCTAGCAAAACAGTAGCTAACACATGGCCAGTTCGCAAGCTCCTCCGCGGCTTGAGTTTCAAGCAGGGTGTCAAATATGATGATCCTGCTTCAAAGGCGGAAATCGAAAAATTTATCAATTTCCATCAATTGGATATGAGCGAGGTGCTTCTGTCGACCGAGCAGTTTAGGAATTTCAACGAGTTCTTCTATAGAGCTCTCAAGCCAGACGCGAGACCTTGCTCTGCACCCGATAACCCGAGAATCATCGTTTCACCTGCTGATTGCCGATCAGTGGTGTTCAACAAGATGGACGAGGCGACTAAGATTTGGGTCAAGGGTCGTGAGTTCTCCATTGAGAGATTACTAGGCAATGCCTACCCTGAGGACGCGAAGCGGTACACCAATGGTGCTCTTGGCATCTTCCGTCTCGCTCCGCAGGACTACCATCGTTTCCACATTCCCGTTGACGGCGTGATGGGTACACCTAAGCTTATTGAAGGCGAGTACTACACGGTGAATCCAATGGCTATTCGATCTGCACTCGACGTCTACGGAGAAAATATCAGAGTTGTGGTGCCGATTGACTCGGTGACTCACGGAAGAGTGATGGTCATCTGCGTAGGCGCCATGATGGTAGGCAGTACCGTTATCACTCGCAAGGTTGGAGAGAACGTCAAGCGTGCTGAGGAACTGGGATATTTCAAGTTTGGAGGGAGTACGATTCTGACTTTGTTCGAGGAAGGAACGATGAAGTTTGATGATGATTTGGCGGCTAATTCGGCGACTGCATTGGAGACTTTGGTGAGTTGTTCTTTCCCTTGCTCTCTTTCTTGGAGGTGATAGGTGCTAATAATCATTGATACAGATCCGCGTAGGCATGTCCATCGGCCACCACCCCTCCCAAAGCCAGCATACACCCGACATGCGCAAGAAAGACGAAGATATCTCCGAGTCGGAGCGTGCGGAAGCTAAGCGTAGGATCGAAGGTTCGATCCAGTCTGATGGTGGGAGTGGCACTACTGGCAAAGCGCCAACAGCTAGTATGGCCGGATAGATTCACTCCTTCCTCTTTACTCATATGCCATGTTCCGGGCGAGGTGTGATGGGGTGAGGTGATAGGAGACTTTGCAGACATTCGACATTGAAGTGCTCGGGTTGGATGTGTGTTCATTTCTTGAAATGGGAGTTGACATGGATGGATGGATGGGGGATAGGGAAAGAAGGAAAAAATTTGATGTGTGTGACGGAGTGTTTTTCATAACACATACGTAATCTTCCACTGGTTTGGTTTGGTAGCGTAGCCAATTAATGCCTTGACGTGCAAATATTTCTTTCTTTCAAATATTTCTTTCTTTCTTTCCTTCCTCTTGCGATAGTAATGTGAGGATATATTGCTTGGATTGAACTTCCATCGAAGAAGTCTCATCCTAGACACGAACAGCGCTTGCCGCTACTACTGTACAAACGTAGTATTGTAGGTATGGAGTATGTATGTATGCATGCATATGTCAGCCAGCTAGGCGGAAGAATCTAGTTACGGAGTATGAAGGCTGAAGGCTGAACCGAGGTTCGGTAGGAATGTATGGTATGTAGGAGGGGGAGGGGGTAACATTGCAGTTTGTATTTGTAGTTTATATTTGTAGTTGTATTTGTATTTGTATTTTTATTTAACCGGTCAGCTACGGATGAGTTAACTGGATTGAGGAGTAATCGAGTAAGTAGGTAGGCAGCTTTTTCCTGAAATGGATACTTGCGGCGTATATGCATATATGCATGTAGACTGGCCTGTAGCGTAGGAAAGGGGTTTAAGTTGCGCAGGGAGTGGGTTGATTGGATGATCTGCTTTAGTCATGCAGCGGGTATATGCATTAGCCTTACGCAATGTGTAGGTAAGTAGACTAGAAGGGCACGGAAATAGGTATGTACGGAGTAGGGCAGGACTGAAGGTGGAATGCGTGAATGGGGCGTGGGGTTTTATTTTTATGTCTTACTTTACTGTGGGGTGGATTATTTTGGATGGATTACGGAGTACCGTCAAAACTCACGAATAAGATATTTTTTTACATTAAGCGAGAGCAATACTAGCTAATCCGAATAGTCTACACAGTTAGAGTGGAGTGAGTTAAATGAGAACCCACGTCCGAGCACTCTCCATATATGCTAAAGCACCCAATCGCCGGATAGGAACAGCCTTAAGCGAGAGCATGTAAAAAAATATCTTATTCGTGAGTTTTGACGGTATTGGGGGAGGGGGGGTATGTGGACATGTGGATGTGGACACATGGTGTACTGTATACTTTTTTAGTATGAAACAACAGGAATCCAGGGTTTGCTTGGGTGGTATAGTATATATCCGCTAGTAGGCTAGTAGCGTGGTGGTGTGTTTTTTGGTAGTGAAGTATTATGTTTTTATTGTATTGTGTTGTATTAATGATACGGAGTAATTGATCAATGAGTATGATATCTTTGTATATACATGTGAGTGGGACACGATCCATGCAATCCAATCTAATAACTTCGTTTCCTTACTCCGTAAAATCCTTGGAGTTTAAATAATACATGCATAATATTCTATTTCTGCCCAGACTTATAGTACTATGTTTTCAACCCAGGAACTCAGTCGATCCGTTTCAGAAACCGAGTTAGAGCTACCGGGTGTACAACGTAGTATACTGTGAATGAATAAATACTGTGCTGGGTTCGGTTGTGCGTCGGGGATGCAAGGCAAGTCCCCGGGTGTTTCATTACCGCGCCGCGATACTCCTCAGGGGTTCTAGTATAGTGCAATGAGTATTGCATCTGATAGGTGCGGGTGCGGCTTATACAGTACAGTATAGTAGTGTGTTGTAGTCCAGGTAAGCAAGTATAGTAATAGTGCATACACACACACACACACACACACACACACACATTACTAATAATATATTTTCCCCGTTCGCTAGCTCCACTAAATTCAGTCATACTATATGTACCCGCCGTACTATACGTTTTAAAAGCTGTAGAAACGAAACAAGGTGTTTCAACACTCACATGACTGAAGGAAAAAGAACGGCTTGGTTGAGGGGGAAGGGGAGGGTGGGGCATTCCCCTTACAAGTAAGCGAGGGTGTTTCTGTTTTTGCCATCTTCAATCTACGGAGTAGGGGCGGGTACGCAATGATGATTTGAAAGCGTTTCTTTGGGATAGCTGTAGTGAAAAGGTGCTCATGTGCGTTGGAATTTGGTTGAGTATGTATGTTGGAGATATAGTTTTAGAGAAGTAACAGCTTGGGTTGCGTATAAGTTCCCGAAGCTATTTGACGCTAGCAATTAATATTAGGCAATGAAAAATGAAAAGAAGAAGAAGAAAAAGTATAGGTGGTGTACTTTGGGGTACTGAGGAGGACTGCTTACTGCGCGGAATGATCTCGATAAGAGATATCTTTGTCGTGAGACGCTAATTGCAAGTTTTAAAACTTCGAGTCTTCATATCTCCTCTTTTTTCTCGAGACGTTTCTTCGGGGTGTGAGGCGAAGCGTGAAATGTGGGTAGACATATACAGTTCCAAGATTTAGCTACTTTAATCTAGAAGAATATACCCGAAGAATAATATCTAAAGTTATTGATAGCTCAGACACTTGCTGTCTATTCTCACACCGGGAGTGGATCTCTGCATTGGCTTCACTTGAAGTTGGCTCCATGATGAGAACTAGAAATTTATATCCTTGATACTGATTGTTTCGACGGGAATAGAAACTTTAGGATCTGCGTTAAAACAAGCCTTGCTTATTCCGATAGCTGAAAACTCTCAGCGGGTGATTTTCCATCTTCAACTCAGCGGGATCACAAGAGACATTGGTATTATCAGCAACAGACTAGTTCTGATTCCAAGGAGCGGAAAGCAGAACTGTGATTAACGGTCAGTTAGCAAAAGGGCCATGATCGCAGTCACCACGTAAGGAAGTTTTCGTCGGTACTGTACTTACATGCGTTTCCTAGGTAATATTATGGGGTGTTGTAGGTAGGAGATGGAGGTTCTATAAGAAGCCCTGACAAGAGCCTAGATTCTGGTTTCCTGAATGCAACGATACGTACTTGTGGTATGGATCTGTTGGGCGCTTGGTTTATATCAGTCCTGCCAGACTCGCTGCTTGAATGGTACGGTGGGATGAAAGGCATTTAAGAAGTACCTCTCATTCTAGATCTGAGATCTGCAACTGACAGTGCCACGAGTATTTTCTATTAGTTGCGGTCAGCACCCAATACTAAGTGAATCGAAGTGGCCCAAGAATCAAACATGGGCGCATCATGTCTCTTTCCAAGTCAACGAAAACTCTGTGCGTCAATTTTCGATCGGTGGATGGCGCATGTCAAGCTATATCTTCGAATTGAAGTGCCAAGGCGCATCATAACGAAAGCTGAAGACTGATACTCTGGATCTATTTGCGATACCCGCCACGCAGATGGAGCTGGAAGTATCTGGGGCTCTGCTGCCGATCCGGGACTTTTGGGCGCCGCTCGCTACTACACGGTATATTAAGAACCTTGGCGAGTTGCGAGGCAACATAAGACGGCGTTTTCTATGTCAACTTGATATGATTAGATACTAACATTGGCAGCATCTGAAGGTTGCGAACCGTGGGATGATAGAAATGGACATAGAGGGGAGGGTAAAGAAGACATAGACCGCTAGATTCAAGAACACGCAAAAGATCCCACAAGGTTCTTAGCAAAGGCAAAATTGAACTGCAAAGTATGCTTATAGGATTCTGGTAAGGTTGGTTTGTCGACCGAGGAAACCTCGAATAACCAGACATATTGACTATCATCACTCAGACAAGCCGTACTCCGTACGTGTTCTCAGTCCTTCTCACTACCGGCGACGCCGTCCCTACGTAGGAGTTAAGCAGGAAATCAACATTGGCCATCTCCAACTCACACTTGCCCCCATACCGGCAACAATATCATCATCATCATCATCATCATCATCATCATCATCATCATCATCATCATCCCATACCGGCCAGCTTTGGCAGGCAGACTTACTTGACGCTACCTTTGCAAAGAACACAAAAAATTAACAAGCGTAAAGTATTCCTGACGAGGCAGAAACGGCTTCGCGGTGGTTGTATTAGGGGTATTAACTCTCATGACTCTCAGGTCCACTCCACCCTTATCTCCTTCTACCAGTAATTCAAACTTAAGCATCAATCAGAATTCGTAAAGATTTCAACAGATGCGAGAAAAAGTTACATTCGATAGCGCATAACAATCAAACTAAAAAGTCAGGAGACTCAAGCTCGCACTCAAAACTCCACAACGAACGGGATTTGCGTTTGAGACATTTCCGAAATGTGTTTTCTCTCTCTCGCAACTTTGCGATGTTTAATAATCTAAATGACTATCTATACGAAATATTGACAGAATGAAGAAGGTGGGCTTTACGCCACTGATAACGTGCAGGACACAAGACAAGACAGGACGGCACGGTACGGTACCTCCGTACAGTAGTGGGAAGGGTCTGGAGCTAAGTGACACAATTCGGACAATAAGAATGTCCATGAATGCCGGGCGCTTCTTCCTACGCCTCCTTATAAGATCAAATGCAAATAATCCAGTACGTAAATTACAAGCAAGCAAGCAAGCATTTCGATCTCTGCGGGTACTGTATCGATTCGCATTACTGTAACCGCGCCGTAACTTGACATGAGAGCCAGGTAGGAAACGAAAACGAATTCGGAAGAAGATCGGCAAATTTCTGTTACTGTACTCACTATTCTAGAGTAGAGTTTCCCGCCAATCATTCAATACGGCGTACGGCACGTGCTCTCGATAAATGGAGACTTGGAGATGCAATCCGAACTTTGATACTCCCCACACCAGGTACTGTAAGGTTATACGGTCCTCTACTCCGTCCGAATATTCCATCAAGTCAACCTCACTCCCAGCTTGAAGATCTCTGCTACTCTCAACACTACACCACACCACCAAATACAAAACAAAGCAGGTCAGAGTCGTACTCCGTACTCGTAGGAACAGGTGTGGTGTGGCAAGCACGTGGCACATACCGTAACAAGACAAGGGATACTTAAAGTAGGTATAAACACGGCACACTGCCGGGAATAATGTAATGTAAGCTGACAGACACGCACGTCAACAAGACGTCAATAAAAATCCGAATCCGAATACAGGCCAGACCAGTCGAGTCTCCTTCCTCAACAATCAATAGTAATTTGATTTACTGCAATAGAACGAAAGCCGTGAAAAAGGACATTTGACGCGCCTGCCGCTCGCTCTCTTGATAACGATTCTATATATGTCTTTAGCTCTGGGAAAAGTCGGTCAAGGAATTGAATAGATGGATAGGTAGGTTACGTTACCTAGGGAGAATGGAATACTTGATTACCAGAACGAGACGAAGAATAGCTAAATGCAGAATAGTACGGCGTACACTCGTCACGTCTAAAAATACCTTGGCAAGCCCGCCCCTCCTCTGCCGTACTAAAGAGGGGTACTAAATTTACTAAAGCACGCCAATAAGTGCAATCAATCTACTAGTGACCGGTACTTTGTACTTGTAGGTTCCCCACATGTCCGTGAGTAAATTGATCAGATCAGATTACGGAGTACAGGCCGCCTCATTTCGCACCAAGGTTACCGAGTAGGAGTACTTACTCCGTAGACAAGAACAAGCTGCCAAGCTAAACTGTCACTCTTGTGTGCTTTTCTACAAGATCGTCGTTGAGTACAGTAGTGCGCGCGAACCATGTGGGGGCTGCCCTTTCCGCCACCTTGGTGCCGGACACTGACGCTTTTTAAGCTGTTGGAGCTGCGGTGTCTCTGGTGGTAATCTGTCTTACCTATCTGGAAGGATTCGCGGCAGCTTCTAAAGATAACCGTTGTGGGGTGGAGCGGTTGGCGTGGCGTGGCGTGGCGTGTGACAGACAGGTGGTTTCAGGGGGGCAGATCAGATGCCCATTCTGAAATCTACGCACAGCATCAGGACTTTTCAGTATTAGAATACTGGAGCATGAGAGCCTGAGGTGTCTGGTGGGTCTCATTTTGTTCAGAATACCTACGCGTATTCTGGGGTATCCTACCTTATCAGGTGTGCCTGGCCTGGCCTGGACCCCAATGCGGCAGCGGGTAGCCCTGAAACCGACAAGAATAGGCGTCCGTCAGCCTGAATCAGGTGATTCAAGCCTGAGCTGAAGTTGAGCCTCCTTCTCGAAACGAATCTCACTCGCAGCCGCTGAGCAGCCTCTTTTCATCGCCCCTTTCTTTTACCACGAGCTCCACGATCATCAGAGGAGCAGATAACGAACGACGGAAAATAAGGCAGGCAGACACGATGTTGAAGCGCAATGTTCGCGGAGGGAAACCCTCGGATTATCCGCGATGGCCGTTCCATGGACTGCGATGCGCGCAGTTACTTTCGTCGGCGACCGTCAGTGGGATCATGGCGTTTTTCATGTATTACCTGAGTGCGCACTCCCTCGCAGATTTTGCGCTGCTGAGATGAGAACTAACGCGTTTTCGTTTCTGTAGAGAAAGAAAGTTTCGCTATTCCTTGGACGTTTATCGTGGTGAGTCTCTTTTTCTTCTCGTCCGAACTTGGGCGCTTAACTGACTGTGAAACGCGCAGTTATTTTCGATATCACTCGCGACTATCGCGTCCCTGCTCGTCACAATCGTCCTATATAACTTTACCTTCCTCTCCCCGCGATTCAACCTGGTGTTGAACGGGGGAATATCATTTTTCTGGGCGATGGGCCTGGGGATGCTCTCCTGGTCCGTGAGCAGCTCCCACGTTCTGGATAAAGCCTGCACAGGCTCGGTCTGGGGTGGAGAGGCAGAGGCAGGCGTATGCAGGGATTACAAAGCTCTGTGGTCCATGACTTTGGTCGGAACGTGAGTAAAGTGCTTATCGCTGTAACCCCGCAATCCGTTCACCCTGGCTGCTTCCTACGTACAAGTTTTCTCTATCATTGAAACCGCCGTTTTCTGACAACAACCATGTCATAGGGTTTCTACCCTGCTTGCACTCGGTCTGGATTTCCAGACCTGGAAGAAGGCAACGAGACGTGGGGCATATATCATGCCTGAAGACGATAAGGATGCGCAGAAAATGAATGATTTGAAGACCCCGCGGGCGAGAGATGCAGGGTATGAGGTACCGAGAGAACAAGATGCTAATAAAAGCACGGATTCAACCACGATATGGCAAGAGCAGGATATTGGATATCACAACCGGTATGGCGCCGAAGAAGCGCACGGCCCACTTGATGGTGAAGAGATAAAAGATATGCGGTATCAGAATCGCCACTTCCGTGATTGAAGAGTAATGCAGGGTGCTTGCCAAGGTATAGAAAAAGAAAGATAATAATGGCAAAAGAGGAAGGTAAGGGTTAGGTCTGGCATGACCGGAGTATGTTAATGGGATGGTGGCACGTTCCTGTGCTGGGTTCTTGGTTTGGGTAGGTAGGTAAGGAACCTAGGTGTTGCTGGGGTTATTTCGTGGGGTAAATAATAACGGGATTCTAAAGCAGATAGGTATCCATCTCGCTGGACCAATTTCACAGCGACTGCCGCCCACTGTTTTCCCGTGTTCCAGAGTTCAGATAGCGCCTTTCCTACCAGAGAGAGATTTTTGAAGTTCAATTTCCCACTTGACGTTTAGAGTTCCCGTCGAAGGATTTGTAGTCGGGACCGTTATTCGGCGGGTTGTCATGAATTTTTAAGCATGAATTTTGGCTTTCCCTACAGTACTGCCGTTGCAACCCGCTACTGCAAATTACCTTTTATGTGGGGAAACTTGCATGCATTTCATTCACAAGGTGATCGACGGAGGGGCTTCTGAAGGATTCTATTCCATGCTCAGTCACAGTACAGTACTGCACTGCAGAGGATGGGGTACATACTGGGACTTTTAAGTACAGTAGTGGGAGCCTAGAGTTTGCAAGTCGATGCATCGATTGCCACGAGAACCGCGCCTTCCGCCCCTTGTATATGCGTTGACAGGCTCCGTTTCTTCGCAGAAAATGTTGATGGGAGGATCAATAAGATGAGGCAGATGATCTACCAAGCATGTACATGTACAAGTCTGGAGACTGCCATGTGGGTTTTCGGACGAGACGGAGCTTGGGAAAGGCTGGTCTGGGACATGTATATTTTCGGGCACCTCTTCGGCTGGAGAAAGAGTTCGCGAAAGGTTCGCGAAACTATTCGGAAAACAGAATTTCAAAGGATCTCTCTGATTGCCGTTTTGGCGAGGGGTAAAACGGGACCGTCGGGACGGGACGGGTACCGATGGTCAATTCTTATTATAGCTGCCCGTCTCTCTGTTGATCTTATGTTCCATGACTGTCGATCGAGAATCATGGTACTGTACAGTGGACAGGGAGGTGTTTTGGAACCTGGAGGCATCTGAAGACGGAAGAGTAGAGGCTACTGTAGCAAGTGTTAGAGTGAACTGCATATCGCCTACCCTTGCGTGCTCTGTCCAATGAGTTATGTTACTGTAACATGGACTTTGAACTACGGAGGACAATTCCTAATGCCGTTTTATCCTTTAGGAGTATGCATATCGCAATTCGGATTGCATAGAGGAGCCTGACTTTGTTACTCCGGAGTACTTTGACCAGAGAGCTTGTGGACTTCGGCGTAAAAGGCATCCGATCGATGTTGTTCAGGAACCCTCGACTGATAGAGAGGGGTGAGGTGCAGGACTGGATCTCAAGGAATCATATAACCACTGTGAATGGTCGAAGCTCTCAACAGGTACGGAGTGGAGAGCTTGAAAAAGACACACACTCCGGCGAAACCAGGCCCCCTCGGCCCGAGCCGAAGGGATGTGGGGTGAAAGATACTCGATATAGAAGAAGGTGCTGAGGGACGGCACGGGAATGTTTCGAGGGGGGAGGAAAGCCCGCCTGATACTGCATGTGCCTGTTATCACATCAGTGTTATCCTGATCATGTTATCGCTGGGTGCGGGGTTCCACGGGGATCAAACGTGCGTTCAGGGATTGAAATGAGTTAGTCGCCGACTTGCCATGAGGGTTATGTTTGGAGAACCTGGTTATCAGGTCGAAAAGTAGTACTCTAGTAAATTAGTAGTAGCCCACCATGTCGCGTCACAGCTCCCTCTTTGTCTTCATCTCCACATTCAGTATTCGACCAGCTGGACCTAGGATGCATTGCGACATTTGACAGGCCCATATAAAGCACGAATGAGGAAGGTGGGAGGGCGAAAGGCGCAGGGATAAATAAGTAGTTTATACATTAAGTTAAGAATAGAATTGGAGGTCTGGAGTAAGGTACTAAGTAGGAGGACCCGAGTGACAATCAGTCAACGTGATCGAAACCCGAGAAGCAAGGTATAGGTTACAAGTGGGTTTTACTGTGGGCAACGTGGGTACGGAGTGTACTCCGTAGGCAAAAAACTGCTTTTTTGGGACGGATTGTTGATCACGTCAGTCAAGTACGCCAAGGTACCGGTGTGGCGTTCTTGGATTGCTTCATATCGAATGACGCTGGAGAAGGAGCAAGGTACCGGCAGAAGCCACATTAAGAGGAGGTAGCAGTACCGTTGTTGTTGCTGTGCCGGTTGAGCAGTGAGAAAGAAGTGTGTGTACTCCGTACAGTATGCGTGTGCTATCGACCTCGCCGCCGGAATTGCGGACCTGTTTAACGCGTCTAAATGCGACGCTTAACGCACGTGGGCGGCGTAAGAGGGGAAGGGAGGGGTGAAATACATCGGACGAAAAGATAAGTGCGTGCGGGTGTTTCTTTTCTTATCGCGAATAATTACCTACGGAATATGGAGTACAAACCTTATTCTAACCCTGGGAAGAATCACTCACTACGGAGTACTCTGCAATATTTACTTCGAAGTAATACTGGAATGATACAGTAACGAATTGTGCTCACCGCACGACGCATAGAGCGGGTGTGCATCAAATACTATACTTGTACTTGCACATCTGCGGCACTGTCTATTGACCTTACCCCCTCAGGTAAAAGGTGTCGCTCTTAGGCAGGTGCCATTGGCCTCGTCGGTGAAATTAACCCGCTTTGGGGGTGGGTGGACACGCACCCTACCAATATATTATCCAATAATATAAATTTACAGTTCATATTACTGTGCTGTACTACTTGTATCCTTGTTCTGCCCTGCGTGGCCTGGTTTATCGAGTACGTCGCATGTTGGTTGGTGATGCGAGGCTGCTGCCTTTCTAAGCGCGTTGAAAGCGACAAAATGCGAAAGAGGCGAGGCGAGGCAAAGCCAGGCTTCCAGGCTTCTGCGCTTCTTGCCCGCCTGCCCGCCGTCAGCCATCGCCATCATCGATCCAACTTCCTCTCTTCTCCCATGTTCTATAGCGTCATGTTTCCCGCACTCTGCAGATAGAAACCTCACCATCGAGTCATCTGGCAGTTAGTAGCGTGCTCGATGAGGACTTGGCACGCCTCCTCTGTGTTTCCCCTTTCCCTAAATTCCCTTACCGAGCCCTCCTCACCTCCAGATCCCCAGAGCCTCTATTCTGTATACTAGGTAAGTAAGGTACCCTGATGGCCCCTCCCGAGTCCCTACTCCCCTACTACTCTGCGCCGTTGGAACATGTTCTTGTTGGCCCACCTTCGTCCCCAGCGCCCCATTCTAGCTGCACAGTTATATTCATCTCTGCTAGGGCTTATGCATCCGTGTATGGTATTGGGTCCAAAACGTGGCGCGAAAGCGATGTTGCCACAGTCTTCTTCGGATTTTCTTACTTCCTGCCACTGGTCCAGTCTTCCACACCCCCTCTACACCCCCTCTACACCCCCTCCCGAATCCTTCGTTATCAAATCGCTTCGCTTCCTGCAACCATCACAGTAGTCGCCCACGTTTTTCTTGACTGGGTAGTGCATGGGCTGGCTACTAGTGTACGGGGTTCATGGGTGCTGCATGGCGCCCCGCCAAGTTATGTAGCTCGTTCCCAACCCTGGCGACCGTTAAGTAGATATGTGTATAGAGCGTTTTACAAATGCTGCCAAAATAAGTCGCACGATCTATTCGCGCGGCTGACCCCTCGATCTATCCATAGATACCTGAGAAGGTGTACAGGTCCCTTGTCCTGGCTGGTTCCTGCCATGTGCCGATTGACAAGGTACGGTGCCTGCATGGGTCAAGGGTCAGAGACAGACTCGCTGATGATAGCCACCCTGCAGGCTAGCTACATCATCTCAGCTTATATCTTCATCTGTGCCACCCCTTCCCTCCTTTTCCAAAAAACTCTTGGACCTCTTAATGACCTTTTGCAACATGAAGCCCAAATCCGGTAATCGTTTCAGAGTTTGTGGAACTCCTTCACGAACAGGATGTATTACCTGCAAGTAGGTCAATCAATAAGCAAGCAATTGCTCCCATCTGGTACCTGCATTGGGCTGACAGCTGAGTAGAATCCGAAGAGTCAAGTGCGGAGAAGAGAAGCCATGTTGCAAGAGATGTACCTCAACAGGGCGGAAGTGTGACGGGTATGCTCCAGTCAAACCTTCCGACGGTTCACGGAAGTCTCCATCATCGCCAGCGAAATACCTCCCACCAAACCCAAACCTAGATCCTGCAGAACAGCGCTTACTGTACTTCTTTCGGACATTTACGGCACCCAAGCTATCTGGGTACTTCTCTCCAGACTTCTGGGAACGCAGAGTAATCCAAGCAACCGACTTTGAACCTGCAATTCGACATGCCGCCATTGCCATTGCTGCTGTTCATCAAGACTATGTTGGCTGGCAACAGAGCAAAGTCTACGACCCTTCAATACAATCTTTCGCTTTTCGCCAATATACCAAAGCTATCAGTTACCTATACCAGTTAATGTCGACTCAAACTCAACAGCTGGATATCACATTAACAGCGTGCATTTTATTTATTAGTTTTGACTGTCTTCTAGGAAATCAGTAAGTATCCCACTCCTAGAATCATCTCACATCGATTCCGGTGTTTTTCAAAGCCATTACTCGCACGGTATTCCAAGATTCAAGAGCACTTGCTGACATCATCGACAGTGAATCAGCCATCATACATCTAAAGTCCGGGCTGAAGATCCTAGAAGACATTAAGATGAAGAAAGCACCTGGTGGGAGTTCTGCTCATGAATGGGAGCGGGAATTTTCACCGCTGTTACTCTCCCTCGGTATTCAAGCAGCTTCATTTGCCAACCCAAGGCAGCGAGTAGATCGCCTAGCGCTTTGGGTTGCACTAAAGAATGCTGGATTACCAGCTCAACCAACCCGTTTCTATTCTCTAGACGAGGCGAGACATGCACTCGACACCTTAACGGCAGACATTACAGTCGATAGAACGGCTGCCGCCGACCGTACAATGGATCGGCAATGTCCCAACCCCAGAAGCAGCGAGGGACTTCGACACATCGCTGCAATGCAAGCTTGGTCAGAAACGTTTGAAATATTCCTCCTCGAATCAATGCCGGAAGACAGAACCATCATTACCAAACACGACCTAGGAGCCTCATTACTCAAGCTTCACTCACTTGTTTTCTCCATTGTCATCGAGACACCGGAGCCAAGCCACAAGAGGTTTGACGAAGTCCTCGCCCATTGCGAATTCCTCATCGCTGCCAAGGTCAATTCTCCTTTTCCCAACGAGAATTTGAACTTCACAGCAACAATGGGTCTCATTGCACCTCTATTTTTCACGGTGATGAGATCACCAAATCGGGCAATTCAACAAAGAGCCATCGATTTACTTTCCCGCTCGCCAGGAAGAGAAGGCACGTGGGACGCCGACGATGCACTTCGAATAGCAGGCGAAACTCCCGAATCAGCTGGATATTATCAGGACTTTGAAACACCGATTTTCTCTGTATCAGGCTCTATGTCTCCTCAATCGGAAGTGGGCATGAAGAACTTCATGGCGGATCGCATGATATGGCCTTTTGGCGAGAAATATCATCCTGATATGTCGCATCGGGCGTCAATGGTGCACGAGGTATCCTTTTCACTTGATGTTCAACCAAATTTGGATTGGATACCTTTTGCGAACACTCCAGTTCGCAGCAATACTGTATGATTATATATGTATTATTACTATTTAAAGTGTTTTGGTCGTAATATACCCACTTTCGCTTCCCATCTCATCTACGTACGGAGTACTCCTTGGCAGATTTCATTTCTTGCAAGGACTCCTATGATGCTTGTGAACTCTATCGAGTCTCGACCGATCTCGCGCCTCGATCAAAGCTTGGTGTGCGGGAAGTATGTTTATAAGTATTTAGTTCCCGGTACAGAAGCACAGACGCTGTGCTGTCCCGATCAACGGAATTAAGAGGTGGGGTCGGTAATTTGATTTGTCAGCAATTTGAGTTGGTGAGGGACGCCTGCACTGTATATAGTGCTGATCGTACATGTTTCAGGATAAGATATACCGTCTGCGCCGCCAACAGTCCAACATCGCTTTTCGTCATCTCCTGTTGAGTAACAAGATGCTGATGCCAAGGAGGCACAGTAGAGCCGAGCCTCAGCCTCTCAAAAGGCTAGCAGGTACGAGCTGAGCTGTCTGGGGCTGTAATTTCCAACAGTTGGTAGGCTTGGAAGCAAGCATCATTGTTTAGAACATGTACCTCCCGGAGGTAGATAATTCCAGCCCGAGCACTTTTTTACGTTAATTTTTTCTACTGTTTTCAAAAGGGTATACGTTAGCATCGCGTCGCGATGGCGTCTGGAGCTCGATTCTCGCGGCTGTTTGACGAGTGGGAGCACGATCCGGACATTACTATGGTCGAGTTGGGGTAAAGTCCAAGCACTAGAAACTTGCATTAAAAAAGACGCGATGAACTTGACACTAATTGGCATCGCATTGTAGCGAGAACGAACCCCCAGAACCGCAGCCGGCACATCCCTCTCCAACAAGCAGCTCCGATGGGCTTGAGAGATTTGAGACGACTGGTACGGATAGAGACTCGAATGATCTTTCGCGGCGGCGGACATTGCCTTCATTTGACGACACATCGACGAGATCTCTGCTCCATAGGGAAAGCTTAAATGCTGCCAAAGCGGGGTATTCTGATAACAGGAAAAGCTCGCAGAGTTACCTGAGTGTAGCCGGGGAACCTCGTCAACGGACTGGCTTTAGGGACAATATCCAGCAGCTATGGCACAAGAAATCGGTACTATCGACGCGAACGGTCTCGACTTCGACGGCAAGTTTGCACATGGGAAGCCGGGGCTATGGTACAAACAGATGCTGGCTGACCGGAGTCTGCGGAGCATGGCAGCGTTTACTGCGGTGTGCGCGGTGATAATGTTGATTATAACGCTGAGTTACATTGGCGATTTTGCGCATAGACTCAACCTGAATACTACGTCTGTGGGGGGGAAAGATGGGGAAAGCTGCGAGTCCATGGAACAAAAGAATGTAGTATGTTGCTTAAACTTCCTACGGGTAGATGCGGAACCTAATGCTAACCTTCTAGGCTGTTCATCTTTTTATTAATATAGCAGCTACAATGATCTTGGGTTGCTCGAATACCTACCAGCAGCTTGTCACTTCATTGAAAGTGGATGAGATCAGATGGGTGCTCTCTAAACGGGGTGACTCGAAAGTTGGAACGAATAGTCCTTGGTCTATTAACCACAAGCGCGAGGGGAAAACCAAAGCGTGGTTAGCATGGCTATTACTTATTAGCACTTCTCTCGTGAGTAACTACCAGTCATTTCAGCTGCCACTTGATGCTACGTTCGAATTACCTAGCGAGTTCAGAGTTTCTATGCTATTTCCTCATACAACTTCCCTGCTGTTTATTCAGCTGTTGACCCAAGTAACGCTGCTAACACGAGATAGCCTGTCCATTTTCTTGCCAACTCTGTCATCGGACCTTCGTTCTACATTCACATGCCAAGCGAGGTCACATACACATTCAAGAACGGCACGAAGAGTGATTCTTATCCCCCCGATGCGGGGTGCTGGACTGCCCTCAGAGCCAACGCATACGTACTACCAAAAAATCTGAAACTACTCAACGATGGCTACAATGCTGATGAGCTCGGAAATTCGACCACATATCGGAGTGTTAATGTTCAATACGCGCCAGTATGTCAACCATTGATGGGAACAGCCGATGTTGAGACCGCGTTGAAAGAAGCGGTTTTTTTCCAACGGGAGGTGGCAAAGTATGCGAACGGCAACTGCACGAGTGAAAGCATCGAATGCCTTCTCAGCGATCTCATGCCTAAGCAATGCCGGATGAATGTGCGCATGCAAGCTGCCTTTATTTTGACGGGATGTCTTTTCATCAAAGCCATCTATATGATCGTTCTCAATGTGCGGGCTCGACATCGAACCAAGCATAATTGTCTCACGTATGGAGATGTCATCGTTGCATCGGTACTTGATCCCAGTCTCAAAATCAAAAACGAGTGCATGCTTAATTCGGGAGATGGCTGGCGTCAGAAGGTCGAACACACGTGTCACAAGCACTGCAAAGACCCCGTACCTTCAATGACGGGTGACGATATTGGTCACTGCCAGAAATGCAAAAAGTTCAACAAGAGCGACAAAGCAGCAGATCTTCCGCATCCCAGCATAGCGATCAAGTACAAACGATCTCTTCTCTCCAACCTAGGATCCACGGCTATAGTTCAGATGCTTACTTTAATGGCTATCTCTATCGTCATGATATCAATCTCCATCATGATCGCCGTTTCCATGTCCGGACTTACCTCGGATTACAAAGACAATTGCCCACCTAGGAAGGGAAGGTATAACGAATACGATTGCACTTTTTCTCTTTCATGGTATTTGAAAGACCAATTCGGCACATGGGGTGGTTTCAGCTCGAGTGCTTCCCTGGGCGCCCTCCCTTCCGACAGCCTTGCCAGCGAGTTCACCGCTTTCGCCGTGTCCAACGGAGCGCAGTTCTTGTACAGCCTGCTGTACCTCCTCCTAATCTACAACCTCAGTCTCATCAGCATGGAGAACGAATGGGGCGCGTGGGAAGAGAAGCGCCGGCGACCGCGGTGCACGCTCGTGCGCGGAAAGCAATTCGAGCAGTCGTATTTCCTGCAACTGCCCAGCAGGGTCCTCCTCCCGCTCATGGCGTATGCGGCGTTGATGCACTGGCTGCTCGGACAAGCTATCTCGACGACCGAGACGATATTTACGGATCCTGAGCATAAGATTGAACATTCTACATATTTTGTAAGTCGATGGTTCATTCCACTTCTCTTCCACTGCCCGGTCTTGAAAATTATACTAATGCGCATTGGTGCAGGTGACCTACGCCGCTTACCCGATCTTCATATCCACCATCCTCATGATAGCAATGACCGCCGTCTGCTGGTGGGCCTTTACATTTACGCGCGAGGGCTTCATCCCACAAATGTATATCGCTCCCCTCTCCTCTACACGCCCCCTCTCTTGGTAACAACTAACCACCAACCCAGGTACGGCTCGATCCGCGCATGCTGCGCCTCGACGGCCGAGCTTGAAGATTTCGCGTATGAGGGTATACAATGGGGAGATTGTAAGTTTCTTTCTTTCTTTCTTTCTTTCTTTGACTGTGCTGTTTCTAAATCCTTGGTCTTGGGAGAGAGGGATGGATGATGGATGGATGGTAGATGACGGAGGCTAATGGGCAATAGTGGGTATGGGCGAGAAATTCCGGCATGCGGGGTTTACGAGCGATGAGCCGGCGAAAATATTACCTGCTGAGTTGTATGCGGGGAGGGAAAAGATGGAGTGAATGTGTGAATAATTATGAAAAGTTTAAAGTGTTGGGTATGAAGTCTTGGTTTAGCGGTAGGAGTTCTAATATATACCCCTATAGTTTATTAGAGTTGATATACTCGGGGAAAAAGCTCATGAGTCCGATTTAAGCGAAAATAGAGTGTAGATATATAGTTTTCTCTAATAAAATCTAGGCTATTTGTCTCTAAAACCTCTAGTAAAATAGATAATATAATAATAGGCTTTATTTTATCTTTTTTTTTTCAAACTATTTTATAGAGTAATTATAATAGAAATAAGAGAGAGATAAAATCGCTAGATTTTAGTGATATATAGAGAGTTTAGGTGAGAGAATACTTATAGTTATAAATTACTAGCAATTAAGCCTTTAAACTAGTTTCTATCTATATTAAAATATAATTTGGCTTGTTATAATAATATTCTCTCTATAAAGCAAAGCTTTTTATAGATAATACCTAGAAAGAAAAAAGTTATAACTTTTATAATATTAAGACTTTTGGTGGTTTTCTGCCTATCTTCGCGTATTTTGCCCCACGCGTTCGGACTCGTGAGCTTTTTCCCCGAGTACTGTATACATATACTAGGTAAAGCATTGAGCAAGGAGTTTGGGTTTTTGTAACTTTGTTTAAAGGGGAAAAGTATAACAGGCGACTAAGGTGGTTAGAAAGGCATTCTGATTACGTTACTTTTCTTTGGATTCAGGGATGAGGGAAAGTGATGATGAGATCCATCTTCGAATTGTTTATGCCATCTAATTTACTAATATAGACCCAGGTATATCCGTCTTTCCATGACATACGCCACCAGTATACTCCTGATCATATGTACCAGTACCAGATCTTTAACGCCAATACCCACCCACCATGACCCCAACTCCGCCAAGCCAAGGCAAGGCAAAGAACAAGAAAAAAAAAGTCCAAGCAAATCATCCCTGGTAAACAGCCACATAAAGCACCTCCATCCCCGCATCAACCCCAGACGCCGTATCCGCAGCCGGCGCACCAGGCCACGACCCGCCCACCGCAATATTCAACGTCATGTAATACGGCTTCTGCGCCAGCGCCACCCACGCCGTCTCGTCCCCCACATCCGAACCGTGCACGACGTGGTACGCCTGCCCGTCCATATACCAAGTGATGCTCTGCTGGGTCCAATCGGCGCTGCGCAGATCAATCGCATGGGCCCAGGTGTGGTACGCGCCGTAGTCGAAGGCGATGCCGGCGCTCAGGCCC
>QGMF01000211.1:0-49708 GCA_007821475.1 Lachnellula arida
ACGTTGCATGCGCACTCTTATTTATTCTTCTGCGTTGCATGCCTTACGCGCCCTTCTTATTTATTCTTATATATTATATATACACTCTTCTTATTTATTCTTCTATATTATATATATACTCTTCTTCTTCTATTATACTCTTTTATATTATAATCGTATTCTTCTTCTTAGGTTAGGTATGCTTCTATATCAGATAAATCTATGTCCGGATATGTGGGTCTAAGGCCCCACATATTAGCCCCCTCCTAAGCCTAAAGTAGTCGAGAAGGCGGTTCTAGTCATTAACAACTTTTTATAGGCGGTTCTAGTCATTTACAACTTGTTGGGGGCGGTTCTAGTCATTTGACGTTTCTATTAATTTCTCCAGCAGCGTTTCTACCCTTTCTATACGCTGGCCCAGCGCCGCGTTTCCTGCATCATCACGTATCGGCTGATTATCGAGATACTCCTGCTTGCGACATGTAGTGTCCCGGTCTAAACAGCCAGCACAGATAGAATGATCCTCCGACTGATAGATACCTACACTTGATGTTTCTCCGCTTGCCTGCCATGCGTTAGCTCCGCAGCTCATTATGTGGCTTGCTACATACATTCCCAGCAGCTCCTCGTGCCCTTGCGAACTCTTTTTCGACGATGCTCCTCGATTGGAGGGGTATAGAGTTATACGACATGTTTACTTTATAAAGCCTGTGCAGTTGATTTTTGAACACAAGAAGTTGTCTTACAGTAGAGTAGTCTGACCGGGAGCTACTGCCCACGCTAGCAGGGGTCTCGACGAGGTGAGGTAAACCCCTATCCAAATATACTTCTTAAGCATACTATCCTCACTTCATCATTCACCATTCACGTGTCCAGACTTGGGTGTAGAGGTATAGAGTAGGTTACTAACTCCTCCACCCACTCAAACCCCTTCATAACATTTTCGATAATACAGTACGAGTAATTCTAGCACCTATTTCCCTCCCTCAATATTCCTTTGCTATCTCCTTCATCATCCGCGTCTCCCCATCAAAATTTCCTCCTTCCCAACCCACCTCCCCACTCTCCATCCTTCTATAAAAATGAACATTAGTCCAGACGATCCCCTTCCTCCTCCAAGTAATCCAAGCAAGCGCACTCCCCTCCCCTACAACCTCCACTCTGTGCTCCACCTCTTCCATACCCATCCCCTCATCCGTCTCCAGCTTAGCCAGATTCGCCGCCATCGCGCGAATGAAAATCGCCGGGTCCGAGAGGTGGATGATGTTGCCGTCAGTGAAGAACGCGATGGTGGGGAGGGAGTACTCGGCCATTTTAGTGGCGCGGGAGGTGGAGTTGGAGATGGTGGGGGAGAGAAGTATGTTGATGTAGGAGACGGTGTGAGCTTCGGCGGCAGCGGCGATGTCTTGTTGAGCGGCCATAATACTAGTGAGTTGCTGGTGCCTCTATCGTGAGTACAATAACAGAAATATCCTCGAACGATGCGAATTAAACTAGTGTCGAATATCAAATTTGACGGCGAGGCGTATTATATGGATGTCAAGGCTGATATTTATTATATTAGATTAGATGTAAAGAGAGTAATACCTATTGACCTAGGCATGGAAGCCTCTTATATTTTAATCACGCCTCAGCACTAGTTATCCTCAGACACAGGAATTACATCGTGGACCAGTTCGGCCGATATGTTTTCGGCCGAACTGGCCCATTGTGCAGGCAATGCACCAGAGCGCCGAAATCCCCCCGTAGGAGCTTTTTGCCTTACGGAGTAGGTGAATAAAACCTTGGCTCTGGTGGCTTAAAGATCTGACTGCATGTCTAGCTAGTCTAGGGCTGAGATTCTTGATGCCTGAAGCGATTACGTTCGCAGTCTATTCACAAGTGCAAAGACACACCTTATCATTCCTTGAGAAGCTCTTTCCATTCGTATGCACAAGCGCTTCCACGCAAACATGATTCATAGCATGGTATCCGGCAAAGTCCAACCACATGGCACCCTGTCTGCCGCTACGAAAACCAACTGGTGGTATATCGTCAGATCAACGCCGTAGCTGAAGCGTGCTACAGTACAATTGTTGGTTGAAAAAGAAGAGAAATTACTTTACACCGGAAAAGTCTTCAGTGAGACTTTCAGCAATGAGAAAAAAGAAGCCCAAGCAAACCCAAAGTCATTCATTCGTTACAAGAACCGCCATACAGGATAAGCAACTCGAACTTCGGTGTTGCGCCATCACACAAGTTGAAGAAGAGAATAACCTTTTCCAGTTGCAGAGGAAGCTGTTGCTTATGCTCGAGTAGAGTCCAAGCCGATTCCCAAACCAATGCCTCCAGAGGCATTAGATCGAACCTTCTTTGCAGAATACTCCCTGCTGTACTCTTCTTTGCGCTTTCTCTTTTCCACAACGGGCTTAGTAAGTCCACCAAAGATTTTGGACTGTTGGAGACTACAAGGCAGATTAGTCACAGCTCTTCTGGGGATATCTTTAAACAATGCATGGAATGGATTAGAAGCCACAGGAAGTTCCTACCTCTTATCTCCAGCAGGTATCGGCGTTGTAGTCCTAGATGCCGCAACCTCAAAGGATTCGCGGGGATCGAGTCGAAGCATCTCAGTTGCACTCTGGCTAGCCTGGCTCTCAGGAACATCTTGGCTCTCTCCGCGGTATTCAGCAGCAGCCCGAGCAATCTCCTCAGTGTCAGAAGCAGAGATAGTGCTATCACGAGACTTGTGGCGTCGTTCTCGAGACTGTTGAACAATTCCGTGAATAAGACCATTGGCAACACGAGTCTCGGCTTGAGGCGAGAACTGAACAGATGGGAGAAGAGTAGAGTTAGCTGTGCCGGGTCTACCAGATCGGGGAGTATTGGGTAGAGATGAGAGTGACTGAACTCCACGGCTGTGTCTGTTGGGGGTACGTGGATCCGGGCGTCTGCTAATGATAGGGGCTGAGGGTGCACTATTGTTTTCCTGGCTCAAGACCCGATCGGCAAGAAGCAAAGCAGCAAATGGCTCCTGGCTATGATCACGGGCTTGGCGAATAGACCTGTTGGTCATTGGCGTGTGCTTAGGAGTTGAGCGGTAATTCTGGGGAGTTACAGGAGAGTTCTGGAGACTGGTTATGTGGAGTGGACCGCCAGGGCTACGCATTTCATTGATATGCTTGCGGTTTTGACGAATGCGATCTCGCAACTGTTTGGTCTCCATGTGCATGTCAGAGAGATCATCATCCTTGGAGATAATCAACCTCTTGGCTCTGCGCAGCTGTTCAGAGACGTTACTTAGCAGGTCTTCGAGCTTCTGGCACCGCTTCTTGTACATGTCGAGCTCGGGGGGCGCCTGTGCATCTCGAACGCGCATTTGAAGGAGCTCGACCTCACGAAGAGTCATGTCGTGCTCCACTTCTAAATGCTTTACAGCTTCCTCGCTTTCAATGGTGAGCAGATTGTACTGCAACTTGCAATGAGCTTCAGACATGCGAGCTTCTCGAGCGGAAATGTCCATCGTTGAACAATACGATAAAGCTACGTGAAGCATTTCACGAAGTTCTTCAGGGCCAGCGCTAGCAATTTGGTCGGGAGGCGGCCTTTTAAAGGAACCAACAGGCTCTCTCTTGGCGCCGTTGACTATGGTAGGTGGAGGGGATGACAGAATCGATGGGTTTGGGGTGGGAGATTGGCGGGATGAAGTGAGAGCATGGCGGGAGTTTGGGTTCTGGGAGGATGGTGGTGGGGTCATGGAGGATGTGAGGAGTGTCGAGCTAGGAACAGCTATCAGTGAGGTAGCCGGGGATGCAGACCGATGTGTGTCGTGTCTAGGAGGCAGATCCATCTCTTGATTCTGCGGTGTAGAGGGACCCTCGAGCGGAGTGGCAGTCTCCTCGAAGGAGCTGGGGGATGACATGGCGATTGCCTTGTTTGCAATAGGTCTACGGACAGGTCAGCCGGGTTGTATAGCCAAGTCGCGTAGTTCGTACTAGGTAGCAACAAATTTATTCAGATGTAGTGAGAGATTTGGAAGGATCAGATGGTTGGTGAAGCTTGTTGTGCAGGTACTGTGTAATTGTGTCCGTGTCGTTTCGCGCAGGAGATTCCTGGGACAAAAAGAGCGCGGCGCGTCCAGTATGTAGTCAGATAGTAAAAGATGCAATCGATATCGTCTTGTATCGTCCTGAGTGAAGTAAGAGCGAGTAGGAGGGGCAGTCTTGTGAATGCGCCAGGATGTGTTCTTGAATCTTGGGGGGGATTCTGACATGCGATGCGATAGCAAAAGCTGGGGTGTGGGTGTGGTACGGAGTGGTGGTGGTTTCAAAATGGCCGGGGGCTGGAAAAAAGTCGGACCGGTCTCCCATGGCGATAGAAATGGACGAGGCTGGGAGGCACGTGAGATTGATCAATAAGATGTATGTTGCAATGAATAAGTGAAGAAATGGGAGAATTAAATAAACGTGTATCAGGCCATGAGGTGTAAACATACATACATATCACAGAAAGTTCTGTATATATCATAATGTTGGGTCAATTGAGCACTCTTCAATGCTTTTTCATCAATACGGAGTACTGTACCAGCCACAATCAGCCTCATAAGAGACATGGGCTATAATTGGTCCGTGCCGAGGTTAATTTGGTGTCAAAGCTCTCTGCACTTTCCCTGCCCTGGCCTGGGGATGAAGATTATTATCGACGCTCACACCAATCCTTTCCTGGGGTGCAGCAGCTTGGCAGATACTTGTACCTAATTCTCCGAACTCATTTATTTTGCTGTTCTTTGCCGCTCTTGCAATTCGAATCATTCGTAACAAGCTACCATCTGCAGAATCCGCCAAGTTTGTTTACGCGTATTGCTTACTCGTATTGACGCCGCAGTCAACAAACAATTTATGTACAACTCTTGAATACTCTATACCTTCCCTGTTCATACCGGCATCGCAATCACAAATCCACATCATGGATCAGTCCACCAGCGGGACGAGACCGTCTGGGCTTCCCAGACCTTCGAAGCTACCTGTGCCCCGTGCTGGCTTACGCCATGCTCCATCCAGAGAGAACTTGAACTTGCAGCCTACTGCAAAATCATCCATCGTCATTCCGCGACTTCGAAATGCCCCCTCACGCGACAAGCTCTCTTCGTCAAGCTCGACCTCGACCTCAACCCCGTCGAAGCTGCGCAATCCTGCGACTCCATCCAAAAACCGCAATTTCTCAGGCGCTCTCACACCCTCAAATCAACATGTCTCCCGACGCCCCAGTCGTGATACCCTCTTCAAGAAACCTTCACGAGACTTCTCTGGTGACGACCAATTACGGCTTTATACTAGGGGAGAAGAAGGAGTCTTTCAAGAAGATGAGGGTCCTATCCTGGAAGAGTCAGAGGGCCAGCTGCTGAGCATAGCAAAGACTCCCCGAAGGGCCCGGCCGTCACTCTCAGAACGGACAATGGAGACATTGCAGAGCATACCGCCCTCTCCGGTAGTGCGAAAGAGGAATTCAAGCTTTTTCGCCTCCGAAAGCCCTCTGCGTCCTCCATCCAGTGGCTTCCAATCATCCAGACCGGGCTCTAGTCATCTTTCAGACGGATCCATGCGGCCACCATCCAGATCGGTAAGCTCGAGACCTAGCTCAAGCGGAGGACCAGGACTTGGACTTGGCCAGGGACAGACCGCTCCTGTGGATTTCCGTGCGTCTACAAACACTTTCAAGACTCCAGCGAAACGACCGAGTATGGCAAACCTTGGAAAATCTCTCAAAACACCATCAATTGTACGCGCTAGTATGCCTCCCACACCAGATAATTCTACCTCGAAACACCCGTCTCCCAAATATGGTGCATTGGCACAGCGTTCGCCGAGCCCAGTCAAGTCCACAGCTAGGATACCAGGCATCAGACAAGGAAGCAAGACAATTGCCTCCCGCCCACTGAAACCACGTGCCTCTGCCAATGGATTGTTCCGCAAGCCTTCAATGCCGGCATTAGACAAAGCTAGTGACATCGATCGAATCGGGTTTGACCCAAAGAAACAGACAACTGCGTTCTCAAATACATCGTCTGAAGCGAATTCACCTACCTCTAAAATCTCTGCAAGGACTGCAGCAACTTCTGTATCGCCAGATGCTCAAGACGTTACCCCAAGGAAATCCTCTACGGCACTTCGTGATCAGATCGCGAAAGCTAAAGCCGCGAAGCGAGCTGCTGCAGCAAAATTAGCGCCCGAAACTGGATTGAAGGGCGAGGAAGTTCCTGTGATTCCAAGCGGAACTTTCGATTTCGGTCTTCCAGGTGACCCCTTCAACCAGCAAGGCGGCCAGAACGGCTCCAAAGGCCTTCTTCGCAAGCGTATTGATGCTGCACGATCAGATGGGCGATTGAACATCGCAGCAATGGGATTCAAGGAGATACCCCAGGAAGTCATGAATATGTACAATCTGGATGCGATTGAAGATGGATCATGGGCCGAGGCTGTAGATCTGAAAAGATTTGTCGCGGCTGGTAATGAGCTTGGAGTGATTCATGACGATGTATTTCCTGATACTGATCCACGTGAGCACATGGATGATGAGGATGCCAAAGGAAATCAGTTCGGCGGGCTGGAAACGTTAGATCTGCATGGAAATGTTCTGATAGGTTTGCCTCTTGGATTGAGGAGGCTCGAGTTGTTGACAACACTAAACCTTGTAAGTAAATGAACGAAGTGATGTTTCAATACTAACTGCATATAGACCAGTAACAATCTTGGGAATGAATGCTTTGAAGTCATCTCCCAGATTCCGTCCTTGCGCGACCTGAAGCTCGGAGACAACAAATTGATTGGTTCTCTAGATGAAAGAGTATCCAGCCTGCAAAATCTCGAGACTCTCGAATTGCAGCGGAATGCATTGACATCTTTACCTGGAGGAATTGCCGAACTCGTGCATTTGCGAGTTCTCAATGTCAACGAGAACGGTCTCACATCACTGCCATTCACGACTCTGCGCAACCTGCCTCTCATTGAACTCCTAGCTGCAAAGAACAAACTTGCTGGTGCGCTTGTCTCAGCTGACGTGGAAGAGCTGCCGAAACTTCAGGTTCTAGATGTGACATCTAATTCTCTCACTTGTTTTGCAGCGTCGGGCCAGCTTAGCCTTCCATCTCTCCATCAACTTAGTTGCTCGTCCAATCGAATCGGAAGGCTTCCTGACTTAACATCATGGGTCTCCCTTCTTACAATTGCTGCCGAGGACAATAGCATTGCAGACATTCCAGAAGGTTTCGTCTCACTAAGCAAAGTCAAAAATGTAAACTTCAGCGGCAACAACATCAGAGTCATAGACGAAAGAATCGGATCCATGGACAATCTCGATATTTTCCGAATTAGCGGCAACCCCCTAAGAGACAAAAAGTTTGCTGGAATGGATGCCACAGATCTAAAGCGCGCCTTGAAGGCAAGAATGGCTCCACCCGAGCAGGAGGTCGATAAGGAGACGGATGACGGAGCATTCTATTCCGCTCCTGTCTCACCTATCTCTTCGAATCATTCTTCGTTCGAGTGGCCTGTCAAAGCTGGAGGCGTCTTGGATCGATCCAACACGCAGTCTCACTCGCTCAACCCCGTTTCGGCAGCTGAAGCTGCTGCTAGAGATCCAATCAAGGAGCTGCAACTGCACCACAACAAGTTCAACGAGATCCCCGCTTCTATTGCCTTCTTTGCGGCAACCCTGACCACACTTTCCTTGGCCCATAACGAGTTGAACAGCGATAATTTCATGAAGGATGATTTAAAATTACCCGTCTTGAAAGAGCTCAACTTAAGCTCTAACACGCTCGATTCTTTACAACCATTAACGCAGCATCTTCATGCACCTCTTCTGGAGAAACTCGACATAAGTTTCAATCGACTGACATCCTTACCTCCGCTAAGACAGCACTTCCCGAACTTGGTTACAATCTTTGCTTCCCATAATACCATTAGAGAGTTGTCTCCAGAGTCTGTGAAGGGGTTGAGATCTTTGGACTGCAGCAGCAACGATATCAGCAGTCTGAACGCCCGCATTGGTTTGCTAGGTGGGCCGGGAGGATTGGAGAGGTTGAATGTGAGCATGAACCGGTTCCGAGTCCCCAAATATACCATTTTGGAGAAGGGAACAGAAGCTACGCTGGCGTGGTTGAGAGACAGAATACCTGCTGGAGAAGTCAGCCCTCCTACAAGTCCTGCTGATACCGATTAATGCTGTTCTGTTACTGTGTGGGTATTTTTAGATCCGGGTTGGAGTTATAGATGAGCTCATGGAGTCGCAGGTACTTTTGGGTCGTGTATAAATCAATCAAGCTTGCTTGCCCTTGAAGGTGATGCTGGTTTAGCGATACATAAATAGTAATAAATAATTCTACCCTCAATTGATTCTAACATCTATATGGCGTTCTCAAAGAACATTGTTCTCCATCTGCACGTGAGGGAATGGCATGGCATCCTTTGAGCCGAGGTCGAATTCCATGCGGGTTCCATTCATACCCCAGATTTCTTACCATTACTATATCTTCCAAAACAACCACAACGCCCAATGCCACAGTGAACAAACCATACAATGGCATCGTCCTCAAGTGAAGGGGCCAAGGCTCCACGCGACCGCATCTCTGCAAAGTCAACAGCAGACCCAATCCTGCGCAACGCGCTGCGCTATACTATATCGGCCAAAGAATACGAGACCCTCCACAAATACATCATCTCGCGCTCCAAAGTCCTAAAGAGAAACGCTCCCGCTGTTGCTAAAGTCGAGAAGCTTATCCAGAGGCCTGGACGCGATGATTATAATGCCTCTGCTGTAAGAGCAAGTCTAAGGCTTTTCCTTGCGACAGGCGCGGCGTTGAAGGCGTGGGGAGCTATTAGTGAACGCTTTCTGGGGCGTAATAAAGTTCGGTATGTAATCTGCGTTTAGATTCGAAGGGCTTGTTGATGACTGATGATTTGAATAGTGGAAAGCGAACACCGTTATGGAAATCCACAAACCTGAGATTATCCCTCTCCCTTTCCACAATCCTCCTCCTGCACCGCATACTCTTCCGCTTCTTCACACGCCTCCGTGCCCATCTTCTCACACCTGAAGCGCGGCCTTTCCGCCAGCGAAACAAACGCACGTCCAAAACTCTGACCTCGAGTCTTGCTCCTGCTATAGGCGCGAGTTTGGCGGGGTTTGCCCTGGCGGTTTATCCCAGTGACCAGTTGAGGGTTACGATATCCATATATGCTTTGAGCAGAGCAGCGGAGTTTGCGTATAATCATGCGGAGGAGGAGGGGTGGATTTGGGGGAAGGAGGGGAGTAGGCGGGAGAGACCTTGGTGGTGGGGAAGTTGGCTGCTTTTCCCGTTGACAAGTGGGCAATTACTGCACGCTTTTGTCTTTGATAGGGATTGTTTTCCTAAGGTATGCCGCAGCTCCTTCTGTCTTTTGGACTTTTGCTAATGATCACAGGCATATGGTGATTTTATTCTCAAGAACTCTCCTGAGTATATTCAGCATCGCCCAGCGGATTATCCATCCAACCTCCCATGGCCAAGCACCTACGACATCGTGGACAACCTCGCTGAAATGGCCCGTCTAAACTACCCGTAAGTCCCCTCCCCCCTCCAGTCTAAGCACACAGCCAACACAATACCAGGCCATTCGTCTCCCCAATACTTTTCCCAAACACCCCCACCCTCCCCGCATCCCTCTCAATAATCTCACCCATCACATCCCCCCGCACACCCCCTCATAACATCCCTTACCTGCGCCACGCTCCACCCCTCCGACCCATCCTGCTTGCGCACTTACCTTACCTACTGGATCCGCGTCTTCCCATCCCTAACCCGCTTCTTCACCCTCGTCTTCACCATCTTCTCCATCCCCTCATACCGCGCCTTCTACCGCGCACCCCTCAGCACGCTCAACAAACTCGCCTCCCGAATCCTACTCTACAGCACCTTTGTATCCGGCTCCATCGGCACCTCCTGGGGCGCGATCTGCCTCTTGCAATCCCTCTTACCCAGAAACGTCTTACCCACGCAACGATTCTTCCTCGGCGGCATGATTGGGGGTATGTGGGGCTTTGTAGTTAGACGGCAAGCTAGAGGGCAGTTCTTGTACAGTGCGCGCACGAGTTTGGATAGCTTGTGGAAGGTCGGAAGGAAAAGGGGGTGGTGGAAGGGCATCAGAGGCGGGGACGTGTGGGTTTTTGTGGCGAGTTTGATGGTTATTAATTTGGTTTATGAGAGGGATGCGAGGGCGGTAAGTAGTGCGGTTGTTCGGAGGGGGGTAAGTTGTTTGAGGGCGGAAGGAGGGAGGGATTGTGTGGTGGAAGAGAAGAAGAGGATTGAAGAGGAGAAGAGGGGTTCTTGATTTTGGGTGGAGGTCGTGATGGATAATGATTGTATGCCTTGTGTGATCACTTTTAGCGGGTATGGGTTTCTAAACTGTAATATGATTAAAGGGAGGTTTTTGCGTGGGCGCAGTTTTTATCCATTATAGCATTGGACAAATAATTTACTTGAAAGTTACTGCTTTTTGTACTACAAGCTTTTTGTCCTACAATGCTGTGTGACGTTTCTCACTTATCCAACTCTAAGGTAACAAGGCAAGCGCCTCAAGTCTACTGTTTTAATTCGTTGAATTAAGTAGTGATTGTTTCTGTACTTTGCCCTATGATATTCTGTACTTGCTAGCATTGTTTTCGTCGAAGACGTATAGGCAGATAGATCCGCGGTGATGGGATTCTGAGTTTTGGTTCGTCTTTTTTTCCATCGGACCTCTGCATCATTCACATCTTTGGGCGATTTCCTCTTGATGGCAAGATTGAGAGTTGTGCCCCGCATCCTATAGTAGGCTCGATATTAGCTAGTTCTGAAAATGGCACTATATGTGGCTGGTAAATGGCTTATGTGGTGGAATTTAATGACGGGTACTTGGTTGCGTTTTTTTTTGGTCGTTGGATTTAGCAGTATTGGTGCTTTACGAGTAGATAGCCATAGCGGGTATGAGTTCAATGGAAAAGCAACTTTCATCTTGGAGGATTTGGTTCGTTAGCAATTCATACGATCTAATATTGGTAATTAAGGAGCTGAGTTGGGCTGAGTAGTGAAGCTCGGAGCTAAGGGCTAAGAAGTTCAGCGATGAAGAATAGGCCAGGTGTTTGGCACTTTTCTCAATATCTCTTTGAATATTGTGATATCCATCGTTGAACTCACATCTTTCGTATATCCTGTCAGTTTTATTAACGGTGAATACGCGTTTATGGAAAGTCAGGCCGGTGCCGGTCTGCCCCTTTCCACCCTCGCTTAATTGATAACTTTGGGCATACTGTAATGTAAACAAAAGCATTGCTTGTCCAGAAGCTGCAAAGTTTGAAGAAAATTAAGAAGGAATCAAAAGCCACCAATGATTCTTCTCATGAAACTGCAGAATATCACTATCCTGTAACTACACGAGTGTCCTAACTTAGGACTAAATTGCAACCCCTACGTCTCATGAAATTTGGGGTTACGGCAATTGCTGTCTCGAAGAACTCACTGCTCTATTGCATCGTATTCTGTGTCCCTTATAAGTAGAGCTAGAATGTTTCTCACTTTCATGAAAACACGATCACGAGATCGATGTTGATTTTGCGCAAACGCCCAATTCACTCAACAGACAGATTATCCAAGCGGCTTCTAGAACTCCGCTCAATCCCCCATTATTTGTTTGCTTCTCCGCCCTAGCAGCTGCAACGTTTTCCTTCTTAGTAGTTGGTGCGCTAGGATTGACAGTCACTCTAGTCTGGGTGTATTAGCAACACGGATTTATCGGGGTTGTAAATCTCATGCATACCATCATCTCAAGCATATAATTTCAAGCCATCTTGTCAGAATGTTTCGCCTCTTGCATTTCTCACGGTCGTTTCTTTTCCATCCTCCCAGCAACCTGTGGTACCTTCAGTCAACTTGAAACTTGTAAAGTCATATTCGATTACCTCGCTTACTCTCGCTCATTCAACCTCTATTCCATCTCCACTTCAGCAGCTTCCTCTGGCTCATGTCTTCTTCACCACCCCACCTTTTGCACTACCACCACTTCCCGTCTTGCCATTTTCTCTCTGATTTTTCGTCTATACAACCAAGTCGGTCAGTAAGATGGTTATATGCCGCCAAAAAGGTTCTACTTACGAGAGCTCGACCCTTCTGATTTCTCTTTTTCTATAAGCAAGTCAGCAGCTTCAATGTGTAATCGAACGGAAAGATCAAACAACTCGAGGTTGGCTCTTAGTATTGAGTTAGGCGTGTATTACCTTATTTGCCTGTTTATCAACAGAACGAGGAGCTGGGGATTCGGCAGGTGCAGCGGCAGCGGCAGCGGCGTCCTTAAAATCAACAGTCAGTCAGCTAGACATTTTCATAATCACGCAGCGCAGAATTGACCCAAGGGCTCCAAGAATTATATTGGAACCTGCACAGACGGTGTAAAGCCCAAACTTACAGCCTTTTCTTTCTCCATCTCATCTGCTCGTTCTAATGCAGCCCGAGACAATGCTTGCGTCTCGGTAGCATTCAGGGCAATACCTGCCCGGACTTTGTCGCATGCTGTTGCAAGAGTTGACATTTTTGCTTTGGGATTTGAAAAGTGTGCAAGCTGAGAGATGCCTCAAGTAAAAATTTCAAGTATGGGTGGAGAATTTGTGGTATATGACTTGAGAGACCGCCAGCCAGGAGTGTTTGATGACTTTAAAAGATCGATTGTTAGCACAATCAGGTAGTAGGAAAGCCGCAAACACCAGTGATAAATACTTGGTTGAAAACTTGCTGGAGTCATCGTCTTAATTGCAGATGATGAGTAGATGAAATTTTCTAGTATGTTTGGACTTCTGGTGGAAACCTTGCCTTGCAGAGCCATTCAATAAAAATCTTTTTCCGCCATAGAAAAGGTTATAATTCTACAAATAACGTTACAGCGGCGGCAAGTACCAGACCGTTTTCTGATTTTAGACGCCCGGAATCGACGTATAAACGAGCATTGCCCACTTGGAATGAACTCCCGATTCGCCCTCTAATCTCCAAACCTTCGTCCATGAACGGCCTTCAAGTTTTCGAGCGTAGAAACAAGAAAATGATAGAGAGAAACAAGCAGCACCTAGCGTTTCAAACCCTCTGGCAAAACGAGCATAGAAAAACCTTGACCCCTTCCCAATGAAGATTTTAACCTCTTCAAAAGCATACCTTTGCTGAAAGACAGCCGGGTTAAAGCTATTACACTCGTAGGGAAAGCATTGTTTTGACTAGAAGTCAAACTTAGGAATTGAACTTGACAAACCTATAAGTGACTCCGTAGGCGTAGACGATGAGTTTTGGATTCTTGGTACTGTCCCAGAAGTTGCAGCACTACTTTCGCCACTCAATGAAAAAGGAGGCTCCCAGAGGCTTGAGCAGACTGCTGGATGTTAGATCCTGGATGCTCGGCGCGGGTATGTTTTGATGGTAGCAACAGCGGTGACCGAATAGGTGTGGTTGAAGAAGAAAGTTCCACGGAGCTCGACTTGGTGGTAGGAAGATTGCAACATTTCCACATTTCCACATCTTTGCATCCTCCATCAGTTCTGTCGGTGCTCGGAGGATCACAACTTACTTCGTCTCTGAAGGTCCTCCGGATATTTCCTGGTACAAAAATCATACTCCCTTCCATAGCCGCCGGCCCGCCGCAGTTTTCAGCTTTCAAAAATACGTATATCTCGTCTTCAAATTCCCCCCAATTTCCTCCAGGCTGCTCGGGTCTCAGAAAGCAAAGCCCATCTTCACCTCATTTCAACACGAACTTCTCAAATACTTCATGGTCCCAGTCGAACCAACATCAATCGCAATCTCCTTCCCGCCTATGCTGCTTTTTGTACGACGCAGCGCATATTTCGGCTGCTAGAAAATAATCCGAGGTATAACTGGGGCTTGGTATGGTGTCGTTCTTGCTACTCCAATTGTACCAAAGTATTCCACCTCCCGAGATGTTCATTCCAGATCACGCCTAGACTAGAGAATCAAACCTACGGTTATTACTCCAAGGTCCCTTTGATTCATAGGCTTACATCCTGCCGTTTCAGCTACCGGCGCAGTACTGACTCGACTCAGGTCCAGGATTTTCAGCCCGCGAAGACATCGGTCGTTTCTACCTTTGAGATGTGGAGGTCATCCTGGCGATCCGAGAACGATCTTGCAGATGGTGATGGGGAAGTTGGTAATCGCTTTTGTCTGAGGAAGGATACCCAACTCTTTTATAAACAATCCTGTTCTGGAAAGCTGCAGTCTCAAGCATTTCAAAGTTCCACTCCAAACCTGCTTTAGCAACATCCGAGCGAGTCGCTGTACTCTGTAAAACAAGGACTTGAAGAGCTGGCAGCCCCTTGAAGATGGCGACTAAAGTTTTC
Source organism: Lachnellula arida (assembly GCA_007821475.1). Taxonomy (NCBI): domain Eukaryota; kingdom Fungi; phylum Ascomycota; class Leotiomycetes; order Helotiales; family Lachnaceae; genus Lachnellula; species Lachnellula arida. The sequence goes on from QGMF01000211.1 coordinate 14,368, forward strand.
TGTATGGGTACATACATAGGCGTTTGCTGGTTTGTGCAGACCGCCAATAAATTCCCAACAAGAAGGGTGCTGAAGGTACGCAAATGTCTACCAGCTTGGTGGACAGGTACTCGTAGAGAGGTAAGAAAGAAGGCAATCTGGAGAACCACAGTTATCGCGAACCCGATAATATATGAAATTGAAACTGCTCGACATTGTCTCTGATAGCCCTGGAATGCGGTCAATTGATATGATCACGATGCACCGTCTGACACTGATTCTTTGATTATTGTGGCTCAATCGAAGTATTCCCAACAAGGCAACAGACTCTTGGGATGAAAATAGGATAACGATCCTTTTATTATAGCCTAGAAGTGATTTCCTGGCAGCTTAGGCAATGAATACTCGTACAAAGTGGTATGAGAAAAATCTATACCTAGTACTTGTACAAGTTGGTCCTTCGTTAAGATAAAAAGGGGCTTGTTTCGCCTACAGCTACAGTGATACACTACGGTGGCCGAGGTGGTACCGCAAACTGGCATCTCTACAAAAGAAGCTCCGCTCGACAGCTTCAAGCTTCAGACCAGCTATCACATATCAAACAACATCAATTATGGGGCGAATAGAAGCATTGGTACTTCTCAGCACCCTCACGACCTCAGTTCTTGCGGCAGGATCCACACGACCAAGAGGTGTTGGTCCAGAATGTATATCACCCCCTCATATTCTTGTGCTCCCCCACAGCATCTCTACAATCCCAATTGGAAGCATAGCTGACAAATTTCTTTCCACACAGTTGCCAAATTCTACAAGTCTTCAGATAGCTTCACATGCATCTCCAACCCCTCCATCACGCTCTCGCCCTCCCAAATCAACGATGACTACTGTGACTGTCCAGATGGCTCAGATGAACCTGGGACCTCAGCTTGCACATACATCTCCACACTCTCACCCCCGCAGCCACTCACTGGCTCCGCTCCAAATTCTAGTGTAGCACTCCCCGGCTTCTATTGCAAAAACAAGGGACATCTCCCGAGCTACATCCCCCACATGTACGTCAACGACGGTGTCTGCGATTACGAGCTCTGCTGTGATGGCAGTGACGAGTGGGAAGGCGTAGGTGGCACCAAGTGTGAGGATAAATGCAAGGAGATTGGCAAGGAGTGGAGAAAGCTAGATGAGATACGTCAGAAGAGCGCGAGGGCAGCACTCAAGAAGAAGGATGAGCTTGTCAAGGAAGCTGGGGAATTGAGGTTTGGTGTCGAAAAGAGCATTGCGAATCTGCTGGTGGAGATTAAGACTCAAGAGGTCATGGCGGCGGAGCTACAGAAGGTTTATGAGGAGGCTGAGAGGAGGGAGCGGGGTAAGGTTGTTAAGAGTCCGGGGAAGGGGAGCAAAGTTACGATTTTGGCTGGACTGGCAAAGACGAGAGTTGAGGAGCTGAGGAATGCTCTTACGGGTGTCGTGTCCAAAAGGGACGCTCTTAAAGAGAAGGTCGCGAAGTTGGAGGCTATCCTTTCAACCTTCAAGGAAGAGTATAACCCCAACTTCAACGATGAGGGTGTCAAGCGGGCCGTTCAGTCCTGGGAAAACTACGCCGCGAACAAGGGCTCTGATGCAGATGAATCTGCTGAAGACCGTGATATCGAGTCCATTTCAAAGCCAGATAGCGAGTCTGAGGGTATCAACTGGGCCGAATGGGAGACAGCAGATGAGGAGAGTGATGTTGAAGCTCGTAAGTCACCCCTTGTTTCTAGCCTCAAACAATTTACTAACAATGATAGTCTACAAAATCGAAGAATATCTCCCAGCCTCGCTCCGCACCTGGGTCCACCAGAAGATCACCGATCTCCGTATCATGCTTATTGAGAACGGCATCTTGGCCGACAATGCCAACTCAGGCAGCGAATCTAAAACAGTCACCGACGCTCGCAACAGCTACAATACTGTCAATGACGACCTGGGGATCAAAAAATCATCCCTCGCTGATCTCCAGGGCGATCTCACCAAAGACTACGGTACCGACGACATCTTTCGCGCTCTCAAGAACACATGTGTTTCCAAAGATTCAGGCGAGTATGAATACGAGCTCTGCTGGCTGGACAAAACTACCCAGAAAAGCAAGAAGGGAGGTGGAAACACTGGCATGGGCAACTTCGTCCGGTTCGACAAGCTGTATGTTGATGAAGAAGTTGGCGCTGATGGAAAGGGACTTGGTCAGGGTGAAAGGTTCGTATTGATGTATGAGAATGGACAGGGGTGCTGGAATGGACCAAATAGACAGACAACGGTGGTGTTGGCGTGTGCGGAGAAAGATGAGATTTGGAAGGTGCAAGAGCAGGAGAAGTGCAAGTATAGGATGGACGTGGGGTCTCCAACGGTTTGCGAAAAAGAGGTCAAGGTTGAAACGGCGAATAAGGACGAATTGTGAGCTTTAGAGGATGAGTTGTAAAAGGTTTATGTTTCTTGTTATTTTAGCCGGCAGCCTAGTTGTAAACTATACAGATGTGGTGGATGCGAATGCTTGATCAAACAAATAGCTGTACCAATGGGTACACATGTATTACGAATAATGTCACAGCTGTAGCCTCATTCTTTCAACTAAGGTATATCAATATGGTTCAAGATAGCGACCTAGTGCTGTCTAAAAGCCCAAACGCCATAACACCATGCTTCCCAATTGTTGGTTTTGAACCTCATTTTTGCTTTGGCAAGGAAAAACCCCTCGTCATGAAATCTCCTGACTTCTGCGCCTGTGCGCTGTACCCACCACTTGAGAACAAACCCTTCAGATTTTCGTTCTGTCCCAGTTTTCGTCTCTTGTTCCGCTCTTCTTGCTCCTCCAGTACTTTCGCAGTCAGGGATGCTGTCGCTGCGTTCTTAATCCCATTTGCCACGGGCGTAGAAGTCCCGCTTCTTGATTGAGGGACCCCTGATCCATTTTCTACTAGTCGAGCCTTGGTCTTCTCGGACAGACCATCTAGAGCTCCTCCTCCATTCGCGACTGATTTCTTCTCGCCCGCCTCTGCTTCAGCGTTCTTCTTTCGTTTTTTGCTTCCGGGAGCCTTCTTCAGCGAATGTGTAAGGCCTTGTTCCTTCAACTTTGTCGCTCTTGCTGCTAACTTCGCAACATCTTCCTTTGCGGTAGGTAGTATCGTGATGATGTTCTCGGGCGTATATGGCTCGTTACATTCCACGCAAGTCTCTCCCGCAACTTCTCGAATCGCCACCTCTGAAAACGCATGCCCGCACGGAACAAGATATACAGACTTGGTATTCGGACCCAGCTCCTTGCTTGTAATGGGACAAACTTGCTTCTCCTCCTTATCCTCCTTTGACATCGTAAACTTCACCTCCACAACGTCTCGTAAGCCTTTTACCCGCCCTTGTAGAACGTCTTCTTTCTCTTTGATGATGGATGCTGGGACGTCGTCGTCCTTAGGAAGCAGTTGTTCGAGGACAGCGTCTTTATTGTATAGTGTGCCTGCACAGTCGGAGACGATGGGAGCTGCTAAGGGGCGGTTGGAGAGGGGGCAGTAGGTCCAGGCATGGCTTTGCGCTTCTTGTTGGGTGGCCTTTAGTTCTGAGGTATTGGGGTTGCGGGCTGCATTCTTGACCAGTTCCCGGCGAGTGGGAATACTTCCTCCATCATTGCCCATGGCTGTAGGAGTAGATTTATGTTGTAGATTTTTGTTGTACAGAATTGGATTTGTTTGTGAGCAAGATATCATTCGGAAGTAAAGTAGAAGTGTTGAAGCCGCCGATAAGGTGGGGGCTGGACTTATCGAAGACCCGAGCTAGCAGGGGTGGGTCCCGAAGCTCAATATACCTCCACCTCCGTACGAGCTTCACTCAGGTGGTCCACAGACGCTGTCGCAATTCACAACAACACCAGAGAACACACTTTACAGGCGCATATGGACCACGATGGCGCGCACACAGTAGAGAGGAGTCGGTAGAAAGAACGGTACAAGATGGCCCAAACTAATAACGAAACCCTCAACCGGATTGTGGGAGACTTACGCTCACGGTATGCCCCTCGAACCTCTGGCCTGTATCAGGGACGCAAATACTGACGGCGAGTGTAGTAATAATGACGAGACACGCAAGAGAGCTGCTTTAGAACTGAGAGATCAGGTAGTAATCTCCTCGAGAGGTGAGTAGAACGAGGCTCCCAAATCAGAAGCGAACTCTGACGACACACAAGACCTACCCCAGGAACGATTCCAAGAATTCTACAATCTCGTGAACCAGAGAATTACACAACTCATAAGTCATGGTAATGACCCTGCCGACCGTCTTGGTGGCATCCATGCGCTCGACGCGCTCATTGACTTCGATGGCGTTGATGTGGGGCAGAAGACGACCCGATTTACTCAGTCACTTCGAACTGTACTGAGAGGGAAAGATCTGGTGCCTATGCAACCAGCTGCTGTGGCACTCGGGAAAATCTGCAGACCCGGAGGCTCACTTATATCAGATCTCGTGGAGGCGGAGATCAAAACGGCGTTGGAGTGGCTGCAGTCGGACCGTGTCGAAGAACGACGATACAGTGCAGTTCTTGTGCTGAGAGAACTTGCCCGCAACGCCCCTACTCTTGTATATGGATTCGTGAGCCTCATATTTGACCAGATATGGGTTGGACTACGCGATCAACGACTCCTCATCCGACAAACAGCAGCCGAGGCTATCAGTGCCTGTTTCCAAATCATTAGAGAGAGGGATCAGAACATGCGTCAGCAATGGCAGTCAAAGATATATGAGGAGGCAGTCCAAGGGGTGAGACAAGCGTCGGTTGAATACATACACGGCTCACTACTTGTGATCAAAGAGCTACTCCAACAAGGAGGCATGTTCATGCATGAACATTACCAAGAGGTTTGCGAGATAGTATTCCGACACAAAGACCATCGGGATTACCAGATCCGCCGAACCGTCGTCTTGTTGATTCCAGAGTTAGCGAATTACTCACCTACCGAGTTCGCCTCGTCATACCTCCATAAATTTATGGTTTTCCTCTCTGGCATGCTGAAGAAGGACAAAGACCGAAATGATGCATTCTTGGCCATTGGAAACATTGCAAATGCCGTCAAGAGCGCAATTGCTCCCTATTTAGACGGTGTGCTGATATACGTCCGGGAGGGATTGAGTCTCAAATCGTAAGTAGTCTAATGCTTTTGGCTTTAAGTGGGATGCTGACAACTCTCAGACGACGAAGTGGTACCGTTGATCCGGTTTTTGACTGTATCAGCAGGCTCGCTGTTGCTGTTGGCCAGACACTCAGCAAATACATGGAAGCCCTCTTGGACCCCATCTTTGCTTGCGAATTGACTCCAAAACTCACCCAAGCTTTGGTGGATATGGCATTTTATATCCCACCAGTAAAATCAACCATTCAGGAGCGACTTCTAGACATGCTGAGCAAAGTGCTCTGTGGCGAACCTTTCAAACCTCTGGGCGCACCTACTCCAAATAGCATTGCGGCAGCTCCTGTTGTTCCCAAGGACTCGAAAGACCCTCAGGCATACGAGCACAGGCAAGCGGAGATTAAGCTTGCCTTGAACACTCTAGGCAGCTTCGATTTCTCAGGTCACGTGCTGAATGAGTTCGTCCGTGATGTCGCTATAAAATACGTGGAGGATGAGAACCCAGATATCCGCGAGGCGGCAGCATTGACTTGTTGCCAGCTGTATGTCAGAGACCCAATTGTTAATCAGACCAGCCACCATGCAATCCAGGTTGTTAGCGAAGTTATCGAGAAACTGCTCACTGTCGGAGTTGCGGATCCTGATGCAAGTATCCGACGCACTGTACTTGCGGCTCTGGACGAGCGCTTCGATCGACATCTTGCCAAGGCAGAAAACATTCGAACTTTGTTTTTCGCCCTCCACGACGAAGTCTTCGCCATAAGAGAAGTAGCAATTGCTATCATTGGTCGCTTGACACATGTCAACCCAGCATATGTCATTCCCTCTTTGCGCAAAGTACTCATTCAAATGCTCACAGAGCTGGAGTTTTCCGATGTGGCGAGAAATAAGGAGGAAAGTGCAAAGTTATTAAGTCTTTTGGTGCAGAACTCCCAAAGACTGATAAAACCTTACGTGGACCCAATGATCTCTGTCTTACTCCCAAAAGCCCAAGATCCAAGTCCTGCAGTTGCTTCGACAATCTTGAAGGCTATTGGTGATCTAGCAACCGTCGGAGGAGAGGATATGCTTCCATATATCGACAAACTCATGCCGATCATCATTGAAGCGTTGCAAGACCAGAGCTCGTCTGCGAAGCGCGAAGCTGCCCTGCGAACCCTGGGTCAGCTGGCCAGCAATTCCGGCTATGTCATCAAACCTTACCTAGATTACCCCTCACTGCTTGAGATTCTCCAAGGCATCATCCGGACAGAGCCTCAACGAGGACCGCTTCGCCAAGAAACCATCAAGCTTCTGGGTATCCTTGGGGCCCTTGACCCCTATAAACACCAACAAGTCGAAGAGAGATCGCCCGAGATGCAGCTACGTCTCGAATCGAATCAGACAACGGACATTTCACTTATGATGACAGGACTTACCCCCTCCAATAAGGAGTACTTCCCGACGGTCGTTATAAATGCTTTGCTCCAAATTCTGAAGGACCCGTCCCTTGTTCAGCATCATGCTGTTGTCGTTGAGGCCATTATGCAAATTTTCAGAACACTTAACATGGAGTGTGTTCCCTTCCTGGACAAAATTATTCCCGCCTTCTTAGCGGTTATTCGGAGCTCTCCTTCGACTAGACTCGAATCCTACTTCAGTAACCTGAGCATATTAGTAACCATAGTCAAGCAGCATATCAGGAACTATCTGCCAGATATCGTAACTCTCTTGCAGGAGTATTGGAATGTCTCGCCCAGCTTACAAGCTAATATTCTTGGGCTCGTTGAAGCAATTTCACGGTCACTGGAAGGAGAGTTCAAGATTTATCTTGCAGGCCTCTTGCCACTCATGCTTGGTGTGCTTGAAAAAGATACCTCAACAAGACGCTTGCCCTCCGAGCGAGTTCTACACGCATTCCTAATTTTTGGCTCTAGTGCCGAGGAGTACATGCACCTCATTATTCCCGTCATCGTCAATGTTTTCGAGAAACCACAACAACCTTCGTTTATACGAAAATCCGCGATAGATACCATTGGCAAGATTTCGCGGCAAGTGAATCTGAACGACTATGCGTCCAAAATCATACATCCATTGGCGAGAGTACTAGGGGGTAATGATCCATCGCTGCGCATTGCAGCCCTCGACACTCTTTGTGCCTTGATCTTTCAACTTGGTAAAGACTATCTTCACTTTGCATCAACAATCAACAAGGTTCTTGCTGCAAACCAAATCCAGCACCAGAACTACGAACTCTTAGTCGCCAAACTTCAAAAAGGAGAGGTCCTACCACAAGACCTCAATGCCGATGACCGTTACCGCTATCAAAACGACGATAGTGCTTCTATAGAACCGTCTAACAAGAAGCTTGACTCTAATCCAGTTCATTTGAAAGCTGCATGGGATGCCGCTGGCAAATCCACAAAGGAGGATTGGCAAGAATGGATGCGACGTATCAGCTTAACTGTTTTAACCGAGTCACCCAACCATGCCCTCAGAGCGTGTGCATCGTTAGCAAGCGTGTATCCTCCACTTGCGAGGGAGTTGTTCAATTCAGCGTTCGTGTCTTGTTGGAATGATCTATTTGAGCCATATCAGGTTAATTTACCATATGAAGTACTATGTATGGAAATGCTAACAGTGCCACAGGATGATCTAATCCAGAACATTGAGCTTGCCATCAAGTCACCCCAGGTTCCGCCAGAACTTCTTGGTATCTTGCTTAACCTGGCAGAATTCATGGAGCATGACGATAAAGCTCTGCCTATTGACATCCGAGTTCTAGGACGTGAAGCTGGTAGGTGTCATGCTTGGGCTAAGGCTTTGCATTACAAGGAATTGGAATTTATCCAAGACCAATCCGGTGGAGCTGTTGAGGCACTGATACAGATCAATAATCAGCTCCAGCAATACGATGCCGCTATCGGTATTCTACGTAAGGCCCAAACTTTCAAGGATGGTATCATCTTACGCGAGACCTGGTTCGAGAAGCTTGAGCGTTGGGAGGAGGCCCTCGACTTCTACAAGAAACGTGAGCAAGAGCTCGGCGGTACCGAGAAAGTCGAAGTAATCATGGGCAAGATGAGATGTCTGCACGCGCTGGGAGAATGGGAATCACTCTCGACATTAGCTCAGGACCATTGGCATACATCAACTCTCGATGTCAAGAGAGCAATTGCTCCTTTGGCTACGGCCGCCGCTTGGGGTCTGAGACAATGGGATTTGATGGACGACTATCTGAGTGTTATGAAGCCAAACACACCGGATCGATCATTCTTCGGTGCCATCCTTGCCTTGCACCGTAATCAATTCCGAGAAGCCGCTCTCTACGTACAGAAGGTTAGGGAAGGCCTCGATACGGAACTGAGTGCGTTGGTTAGCGAGTCTTATAACAGAGCTTATACCGTTGTGGTTCGGGTACAAATGCTTGCCGAGCTGGAAGAACTTATCGTCTATAAGCAAAGCAACAACAACCCGGTAAAGCAAGAAACCTTACGACACACGTGGGAAAAGCGTCTTCTCGGTTGCCAAAGAAATGTGGAAGTCTGGCAAAGAATGTTAAAGCTGCGTGCTTTGGTTATCTCCCCCAAAGAGAACATGCAGATGGAAATCAAATTTGCAAATCTTTGCAGAAACTCAGGGCGAATGGGTCTCGCCGAACAATCTCTGAAGAGTCTCATTGGGAGCGATGAGAGCTTGAACATGATGCTGCCAGATACTGATGGTGATCACCCGCGTCGCATAAAAAATGTACCACCTCACGTTCAATATGCCGTTCTCAAGTACCATTGGGCGGCAGGGAAAAACGCCCCGGCCTTGGCAGCTTTGAGAGATTTGACAACAGAAATGGCGGACCGATTGGATGCCGCTCAGATGAGTGCCCAAGGTATGAATGGCGTCAACGATCATTTTAATGGCAACGCGGGTCTCCTCACGAACGGCTACCCTCACAACAACATGGGAGGTTCCGCAAGCCCAATGTTGAACCCAAAGGCCTTGGCTGAACATACGAAACTTCTGGCCCGATGTTGCCTAAAGCAAGGCGAATGGCAAGTTGCTCAAAAGAAGGGCGACTGGCAACATGATCATGTCGAGGATGTTCTTTCTTCGTACCGCGCCGCTACCCATTTCGATCCCAGTTGGTACAAGGCTTGGCATGCATGGGCTCTTGCGAATTTCGAGATTGTTCAGGCCTATACCAACCGAGTAGACCGAGATAGCCGCAGTCTGGTCATCCCTCCAAATGTCCAAATCGACCACGTTGTACCTGCGGTTCGTGGCTTTTTCAAATCTATTTCCCTCTCGGAGGGGAGCTCTTTGCAAGATACCTTGCGACTTCTGACCTTGTGGTTTGCCCATGGCGGAAGTGCAGATGTTAATGCAGCCGTCACGGAAGGTTTTGCTTCTGTCAGTGTCGACACCTGGCTGGAAGTCATTCCTCAACTCATAGCTAGGATCAATCAACCTAACCAACGTGTTCGTCAATCGATTCATAACTTACTGGCAGATGTTGGCAGGGCTCATCCACAAGCTCTCGTCTACCCTTTGACTGTAGCGATGAAGTCAAGCTCCGACGATCGCCGATCAAAACAGCGGTCACAGGCTGCCGTACAGATTATGGACAGTATGCGTCAGCATAGCGCAAGACTCGTTGAACAAGCAGACGTTGTTAGTCACGAGCTTATCCGCGTTGCAGTACTATGGCACGAACTTTGGCACGAGGGACTCGAAGAGGCTTCGAGACTTTATTTTGGTGACCGCAACATCGAGGGCATGTTCCAGACCCTAAAACCACTTCATGACATGCTTGACCTAGGACCCGAGACACTCAGAGAAATATCATTTGCTCAAACATTCGGCCGTGATCTCCAGGAAGCCCGCGAGTGGTGCAGCGCGTACCGGCAATCAGGAGATGTCGGTGAAATTAACTCTGCTTGGGATCTCTACTACCAAGTTTTCAAGAGGATTGCACGTCAATTACCCCAGCTTAATAACCTGGAGCTAGCTTACGTCTCTCCCAAGCTACTTCATGCTCGAGACCTGGATTTGGCTGTTCCTGGCACATATCAAAGTGGCAAGCCAATTGTTCGCATCCTAAACTTTGAAACAAATTTCAGTGTCATCTCATCAAAACAGCGGCCACGAAAGCTGAGCTTGAATGGAAGCGACGGTAAAGCCTATGCGTTCCTTCTTAAAGGACATGAAGATATCCGCCAGGATGAACGTGTGATGCAATTGTTTGGCCTTTGCAATACTCTCTTACATGGGGATTCGGAGTCTTACAAGCGACACTTGAATATTCAAAGATATCCTGCTATTCCGTTGTCACCAAGCTCTGGTCTTCTGGGATGGGTTCCAAACAGTGACACTTTGCACGTCCTCATTCGCGAGTACAGAGAAAGCCGCAAGATTTTGCTCAATATTGAACACCGCATTATGCTGCAGATGGCTCCTGATTACGATAATTTGACTCTGATGCAAAAGGTTGAAGTGTTCGGATATGCGTTAGACAACACTACTGGTCAAGATCTCTACCGAGTTTTGTGGCTCAAGAGCAAGAGCTCCGAGGCTTGGCTTGAACGACGAACAAACTACACACGATCTCTGGGTGTCATGTCTATGGTCGGTTACATGCTTGGTCTTGGTGATCGGCATCCTTCGAACTTGATGCTGGACAGAGTGACAGGCAAAATCATTCACATCGATTTCGGTGACTGCTTTGAAGTCGCGATGCATCGTGAAAAGTACCCAGAGCGAGTACCATTCCGATTGACTAGAATGTTGACCTACGCAATGGAGGTTGGCAATATCGAGGGAAGCTTTAGAATCACTTGTGAGAATGTCATGAGAGTGTTGCGTGACAACAAGGAGTCCTTGATGGCTGTTCTTGAAGCTGTAAGTATTTTGCCTGAACCTGTAACAATCTTTTACTAACAAACCTACAGTTCATCCACGACCCGCTCTTGAATTGGCGTCTCACTGGCGATACGTCACCGCCTGGTCCAAACTTCCGCTCCGAACGACGTGACTCTCTCATGGCAGCACGGGACCGGCGACCTTCAATCATGGATGCAGAGATTCCTCCCACGGCTCTAATGGCTCAAGATCCGATCGCAGCCCCTGGCGGACCGCCATCATCCCGACCACGTGGAAGAACGAACTCCACAGCAGCAGGAAACATGGGAATCGACCCCGAGATGGCAGAGACGCAGAACGAAAGAGCAATGCAAGTTCTGAACAGAGTAAAGGAGAAGTTGGTAGGACGAGACTTCAAGCCGGAAGAAGAATTGTCATACATCGTGCAAGTCGACAAGCTGTTGACCGAGGCGACGAAGTTCGAAAATCTGTGCCAGCACTACATTGGCTGGTGTAGTTTCTGGTAGTGGCCTGATAGATTTCCTTTTCATGATGGAACGGCTGTGCGGCGTTTGAGCAATGCTACTTTGACTCTTTGAGGATCCGGCGGTAGCATTTGCAGGCGCTAGAGACTGTATACAACTGTAAATATAGAGTTCATGGATGCATACTGGGTCATGTGAACCGGGGCTCTTGAGTTTGGTAGTTGGGAGGCGCAGTAGGTTGATCAATATAGATAGTTCTAGTCCGTGTTACTTCTGGCTAAAAAATAGCCATGCTAGTTAATTAATTTGTTTTGCTAAAAGACGTCTTCCCCAAGTGGACGATTCTAGTATCTAGTCCTTTCATTCTTTTCAAGGTGCCAGAAGTAGAATCAAAGTTGAGCCTCCTGTCGTGACCTTACGTGGCGTGGCGTGGTATTCATTTTCAGACAATCGAAACATTAGCCTAAAAGAAGGCCAATCTTCTAAACAACGGGTATTCCCGTCAAAGGGGGCCCGAAGCGTGTCAACTTACTATAGGTTGCCACAAACGGGGTTCAACTCTTGGCGCTAAGCTGAATGTTGGGGTAGTACGAGATAAATCAATATCCTCAGCCGCAACGAACCCCGCCTTCCTCGATCTTCTTTCCTAATAAACATCTACGCATTTATTTTTTCGAAAAACTTATTTCCTCATCGAAAAGCTCATCTCATCGTAAAGTCATTATGTCCAACGCCGAAGAAGCTTCGAGAGAAACCCAAACCCAAACCCAGGTGGCCTCTGAGCCTGTGGCCAGCAGTCAGGACGAGACACTGAACGTGCTAAAAGGCATTCTGACTCTTATGGAGAGTGTTGATACGCAGCTGAAGAATCATGGGGCGAGATTGGCGAATATTGAGAATCGAGCGCTTAAGGGTGGAAATGATTCAGGTTGGTTGCTGGCAAACTTGAATCGTTATCTGGGACTGACACTTCGTCTCAATCAGCTACGACTGAACCACCAACAGAGACCGAGGAGCCCGAGCAGACCGAGGAGCCCGAGGAGCCCGATGAGCCTGATGAGCCCGATGAGATCATTGAGCCCGGAGGCAGCAAGCTCACCCCTAGAGACCCAACCGCGTGGAGAAAGGATTTAAAAATCATGCCATACGAAACCAGCACAGCCGACGTGGTGGGTCAAAGTGCTTCAGAAGTCGATGCGCTCCTCAGAGAGAAGCTAGGCAATGCCTGGGGTATTCCTTCCGATGGACGAGTAGAGTTTGGCTTCATGAAGCAAAATCTAATCAAGAGTGGTGACTGGAAATGCAACATTGAAAAGTTCCAAAAGCTTGAAGATGATCTAGTAAGATTGGGCGGCGATTTCTGGATCGAGGACTTTTTTTTTGGAAGGGAACCTATGGTGGAATCGCGCAAAGTACGCACTGCGCTCTCACAAAGTAGGTGATCATCAACCCAGAGACTATTTTGACCCTGCAGATCTCGAACAACATGACAACACTATTATTGGGGAATATCTTGCCCGAATGGACCTTGAGGTTGCTAAAGATTTTGAAAAGCGGGACTTGTTGTCGCCCGATGAACGTTTTGGACAAGGTTGTCTGTTTTTTTATATATAAGGCCCACGGTGTTTTATGGCCTTCTCCACCAAAAGTCGCTACTCAAAGAAGCCTTGTGGTAAACAGGAAAGATACACTAATTTATAATGTGCCGCGTGGGACATCAAATATCGATGATAACAAGTGCTGCTTTTTGTGTCCAGCATAAGGAAGCATACGGAAGATTTCAAGGGTTTATAATGGGAAGGCCTACAAAACACTAGCACTGTACGAGATAAGCAGGCTAAGCTACGGAGCGCTAATCATTTTTAGTGTTAAAACGATTTATTCCGCCTTTCAGGACAGAAATGTAAGTTCAGTTGCGACCAAACTCTTTTGGAACACGCATTCTGGGTGCAGCTCGATTCATTTTTGGTAGGAAAAGTCCGGTTCAGATTGCGGATTGGCGGAGAAAAATGTAAGTCCCTTTGCAATCAAATTCTTTTGAAATACGCATTCCTTATGTGCAGTTGAATCAAGGACTTACATTTTGTCTCCGAACTCTCTGACCGTTTTGGCAGTATGCTTCAGGGGCTCTCGTCAAGACAATTTGAATTATTTCCAGAAACTATACCCCGGAATGGGGCTGTAATTGCTCTCCTACGGACTTATGATTGGTTGGGTTCTAAGCCGACGACGGATCCTTCTCTACTCAGGCCGGAGATGACGGGCATTATCTTATCAAAAGACACACACAGCAGCATTATATTCAGTATACCTTTCTTCGAGATTTTACCCGAAAACAGGCCACACCAGACGTACCCTAATAAAAGACCGTGGTTACCCGGCAATCTATACGGAGATGGAGAGAAAAGGCAGCTTCGCTATGGCGCGTATTGTGTAAGCCTCACGCGTCTTTCAACACTGCTAGTAGATGTACTAACCCAAGTATCACTAGGTTTTATTTCAAGCTGGTCAAATACTCGAGTCGAAGCCCTACAGCTATAAACTTATACAACAAGAGCTAGCTCTCTCGGCTTATTGGACTATGGTCTTTGTGGGGCCGTCAAAGTATTATACTAGCGCTTATGATTTCACGTCGGGTGTTTCTCACGAGTCTATCTTGTTAGAGGCAATGATTAATGAGATTAGTTTGATAATAAGCCGTGTCAATTCCCACTGGGTGGAAATTAATATGCATATCAACGACCTTCTATCCGAAGATGCCACCCTTCTACAAGGCGATGAATTCGTCCAACTTCTTTTCGAGGACGATTCTTTTTCTCGCTCACGAAAATATTTTTGGATTTTAGCTTGCCTCAAAGAATTTGAAAATGTGATCGCACAGGCTGAAAACTACTGGCGCGAATTCCAAAAGCTCTATTTCGACCCATTGAAGGAGTTGGTGGAGGATAGACTCTCCCTCATGTATATGAAAAGCTCCTTAAAGCAAATCGACGCAAGTATTGCGTCTATGAAGAGAATTCGGATTGAATTTGGTGCAACCCGCGAGGAGGTGAAAATGCTGCGCGATGGGGTAAGTTCTCTCAGGTCTATTTTCCATCACACTAAAGTCCCACAGCTATTTAACGCGAGCGCCGTAGCAGAGAGCCGCGCCTCTACACGTTTAGGTGAGAACGTAAAACTTCTCACATACGTCAGCATCTTCTATCTCCCACTAGCATTCTGTGCAGTAAGTCAAATCCTTCAAGTCTTGACTTTAAACCGCGGATCGACTGACCCAATAGGCACTTTGGGCAATCCCTAACATCATGGAACACGAAACGAAGATCCCCTTTGTAGTCACGTCGATCTTGATCGGGGCAGTGACTTATGCCATTGTGTTCAACCTTGATAATATAGCCAGTCATTTGTGGAAGATCTACGAACCGTTCAGAACAAAAACGCTGCAGCGAATGGAGACCGGAAATAAGGAGTCAACTGTTCGGTGTGACGAGGAGGTGTCCGATGAAAAAGACGAGGAGACGACGGATCCAGAAGACGAAGAGGCGACGGATCAAAGAGTTAAAGAGGCAACGGATCAAGAAAACAAGGAGACCAAACCGAATGACAGAGGATGGGCAAAACGTGCAAAAGCATTCCACACATTCGGGCCCAAACGAGATCGCACCAAGCCCTCAGAGTGGTGGATTGTACTGTAAGCCACTCCATCCACCAATCCTAACACTACTAACAACCTTCTTTCCAGCTTCTTTTTCTGGCAAGGCATATACTGGTTATGTGTTTTCCCCCTCACATGGTGCAAACGCTGGATAATCACCTCTTTCAACTCCATACGCACGTGGAAAAAGAAACCCAAGATAGATAAAGGAAAGGGCAGAGAAGCATCTATTGAGATGGGGAATAGAGCGGAGCCAGGGCTGGGGGTCTAGTACTTGGAAATCTCCCGCGCTCGCTACCTCTACCTACAGCTTCAAAAATGTTGTATTTTTCGCACTAGTAATCAAGACGCGTATCATTTTTCAACGCGATCTCCTGGTGCCGCTTATTACTCCGTTCCTTCTTCGCCAGCCCTTCTGCGCTAGGCGGGGCGGTTGGTAAAAGGGGCTCGCTAAGCGCGGGAGCTAGTTTAATATATGATGGGGAGGGGGAGGAAAAGCGGAAGGGGAGGCTCCATTCCACTTAAATCAAATATATTGAAATTATTGTCTGATACAAGCTAGAAAATGGTTAAAATCGGGATATTCAGTGATCCAAGCCGCCAGCTTGCAAATCTACGCTAGTACTCTTCGAGGACTGCTGGCAAGACGCGGAAATATTATTTAATCCCTTTAAAGTCAAGGTAGTACGCTGTTCTGAAAGTCGTCTCCGCGATACTTTGTATCCCGACTATAGGTAATGGGAGATATGGAAGGGAATCAGATAGTATGGATGGCTATTAGATATTAAAGTTAACATGAGAGGACTCGAGTGTTTGGATATTTTTCGAGTAAAAGCATAAGACACACTTTTTATTTCTTTTGATTGTTTTCTAATCAAACTACTATGCATACCCTACTGATGGTATGGCGCATCACAGTCCTTGTACTTCCCAAGCTTAAGAAGCTTCTTCGCATTCTCCCTCCCAATCTTCAGCTTGTCCCTAGTATTCAAATCCATGTTATCAAACCAATCCGACGCATCCTGATAACACTCATACGGATAATCCACCGAGAACAAAATGCGATCCGCCCCAACCAAATTGACACAGAAATTCATCACCGCCGTCGAGAATTGTCCAGGAGTGGTGAGCCAGATGTTTTCCTGGAAGTACTGGTACAGGGTCTTCTTGGCGGCCATGCCACGGGGTTTCTCAACCTGCTCGAGCCAGCGGTGCGTCCGGTCAAAATCAAAAGGCATACGTTCGCCCATGTGGCCGACGATGAGTTGGGCTTTTGGGTGCCGGTCGAAGACTCCGTTGGTGATGAGGCAGAGGACGTGGGTTGAGACGTCTATGGCGAAGGATGAGGGCGGGCCGATCAGGTAGGGATGGTCTTTGTACAGGAGGTCAAATATCTGGGCTTCGGGGGCCGAAGGGTGCAAGTATAGCGGGACATTGAGCTCCTCGAGCGTGGACCAGAATACGTCCTACTCGGGGCGGTCGTAGAGAAGAAGCGTGCGCTCACCGGTAGCCGTGAGGGCATGCTGCCAGTTGTTGACCATGATGCCACAGAAGCCCAGCTCCTTGATGCACCGAGTCATCTCGACCGCGGCCTGCTTGGGGTTGTGCATGGAGACGGCTCCGAAAGCACCCAGTTCGGTGGGATAGGCTTTGATCTGCTCGGCAATCCAGTTGTTGGAGCGGGTAGCAAAGGCTTCGGCGGCGGCGGGGTCTGTTTCACCCTGAACGCCAGGAACAGTAAGAGAGCAGACAGTGTAACCAACGCCTGTTGCGCGCGCTTCCATGACGCGGTCCTTGATGTTGACAATGCCCGACCGGTATTCGGCCGCGCGCTCTTTGTAGACGTACATGTCGATGTTGGGTCCAGTGGCTGCCTCCATGTTGAAGGGCGGCTGGAAAGCCTCCTCGAGAGTGACCTTGCCGAGAAGAGGCATTTTGGTCGGAACCATGCTAAGTCTTGGAGCCATGTTGTAAGAATTTATATAGATGGAGATTGCTGCTGGTGATGGTGATGGTGGTGTGATTGAAGTAATTGATTGTTGGGCTGCTTGAGATGCTATTGCTTGAGATGCTATATATCCTCCGAAATGGAAGATTCATCTACATCTTTATAGATCTTCGGTGGCAACCATGAGTTTCCCAAACGACGATCCGAAGACCGAAGATGCCATGACGGCGTTCAAGGCCCACGTCGTGCTTCCATTATCATCATGCAAAGTGATGCGTAACCTTTAATATCTGGCCCACATCTTCGAGTGTAGTTGCATTTTACTGAGATACCCCTGACCGAGCGGCCCACACCCACACCGAATACTCTGTTCCGCCAGAGCCGCCTTCCTGTTCGCTGCTCAAATGTCGGTACTCGAGTGACAAATGTCGGTACTCGAGTGACGCCGTCCGGATATTCAAGAATAGCCACTGATGAAAGCAAGATGATGCCTTTTGCCCTGAAGTGAGCCGGTTTGGGACCGTTCCTCGGCGTCTTGTTCCGGGTATAGCGGACTGAATATCCCTTGCTTAATTTTCCCGTCCGATCCAGACATGCGCAAAATGGCGAGATATGTAGGCTTTCGTCTCCAGTTACAATAACCTCCCTGTTTCACCCAAACATCGCTCAAAAATCACACCGCAAACTCGTGGCATAACCTCACCCAAGGAATACTTCCTTTCCAACCAATCATACCCCCTTTCCAGTCTGGAAAGAACCCCAGCCACCATGCGTTGCCCACTCTTCCTCCCATCCCAGCTCTCCGTCATTCAAGAGCCCCTCTACAAATACATGGCAGAATAAATCTCCTCAAAATTTGCCCCCGTCTTCTAAATAAGACACCAGAGGGAAACTCCTTGGTCACTGGAGCGCCTGGATCCGAGAACTTGCCATCGGCGGTGCAATCTGGGAAATGGTGAAACTGATGACTGTGCGTGCAACTCTCGACGACACATTCCGAGAGATTGTCGTCGTGGCCGTAGGTGCGCATTTCAATGCCGAATATAACTTATATCAGACATATCGTGACGGTGTCCGTTCTCGGTCCCCCACCTTGTCAGAGCTGATTTGGCTCCGAAGTGCCGACACTGGTGCCGACATACTGTACTTCTATAATGTTACCTCAGCGTGCATCTCACACTCCCATCATGTATAATTGTCAAGAAATAGTGCAGTTCTGAACAGGTATAATGTCTGATCAACTACACCGTTTCAGAGGCTGGTGTTATGCCTTAAAATAGCCCCATTGAGAACTGCTCTTCTGTGAAGGATACACAACGCCATAACAAGGGCCGAAATAGACATCAGATGCCCATGAGGGAGCCAAAAGGAGCCTCCAAAGCGTAGTGGTGTCGTCTTGGCCCTGGGAGGGAGGTATGCGAAAGACATTTGACGTTCTTTTGTGTGAGGGGTAGAGGCGGGTCTGGTGGGTCGAAGCATTGATGACTAAGGTACCTGGCCTAGTGTAGTGCAGTGCTCGTAAAATTTGAAATATGTAACATATTTCGAAATAAGCGGAATCTGTGCAAAATAACCAAGTTGGCACTTTGGCGGAGTGGTTAACGCGATGCCCTGCTATTGCGCAAGCAAAGTCGACAGGCATTTCCCTCGGGAGCGTGTGTTCGAATCACACAGGTGTCGATATGAATTTTTTTTGGTTTTTTCGGTCTAAAAGATAAATCTCAGTGGCGCCCATTAGCCGAAGACACTTTTTACGTGATTATTCAGCCCTATTTATAGATCATTCTGCTAAGAAACTCCCCCTAGAATAAGAATGTTTCCGGATGCCGAGTTAAAAAAATATAAGATAACACATGTTACTGCCATTTTCGTGCACCAGGTGTAAATGCGAGAATAGAAGATGCATCTTTTCATCCATGCGGAAGAGGCACGCCAAGACCGGCACCAAGGTTGCCCCGCCCCCCACCACGACGTAACGACCACCCGGTTCGGAATCCCCTCAATATTGAGAGGACAAATTCAGATGTCTCTATGCACAATGAGTGCAAGCCTCAACATCCAACTAGAAGACAGCGGGAGTCTTTCGATGGACAGCAGACCATCAGCGCGCTCTTGAACCGTCCGATTGACACGTCTAATGACGCGCTGGAAGTTCTTCACGAGGCTTTTCAACACAGCGGGACCCCAGTCATGCATCCTTTTTCATCTGGCTCTGGAAAATAGCATGGACGTCCGCATAAGCACGAGGCTGACAGTAATAATAATAACCATGCGCTCAACGCCTGGAGCAGTCTTCGTTTCGTCCAAACTGGTCTTCTCACTGCATTGCAGGAGAAGCGCTTGCCTATGTCACATACTCTATACCCACCTCGCGAGTCGCGCCCCTATCTCCCGTCCCCACGCTCCGTTTCAAGGACCCCTCACAGCACCGCAAGCTGCTGGAAGAAGAACCCGTCCTGGCTATCACGATCCTCGTGATTTCTTCTCGGCATGTGAAATTAAGGAAAGCGATCCTGGAGCCGTCACGCGGGTGATATATATTATCCATGACAGATTGTGGATATACTTGCGTGGCATGATCACGAAGGTGTTTTGGTCGGAAGAGAGCTTTACGTGCGAGGATACGCCTAATTCGGAAAATACGCAGGGCATTACTTTTCTCCACCCCGAAACAGATAGACGACCTGGTCAGCAACGGGAGTATGGCCCCTCCTTCGAATCCTGCTACCACACCTCGAAGACTGGCAGCGAGGTTTCGAATCCGTAAATCGTCCGTCCGTCCATACACTTATTCTCCCCCCAAAACTTTCCTTTTCCCTACACATAGACGAACTGGACTAATCAGAAACGCAGTGTCAAGACCAATGCGCTGGTCCTTGCTATTGAGTATGAATATGTGCGCTTTTGTCTATAGCATTGTTCTCCGAGCCGTGCTCGAACGCCGAAGCAAGGAGAAGAATCCCTCAGGTACCCAGATCGCGAGGTAGAAGGTCAACACAAAGACACTGATGTATGTAAGACGGCTTATATCATACCCTGGGTATCCCACGGATGCCGCCCGATCATTATTGCGGGCGCAGTCCAGGAGATATTCCCAGACGGCTGTCTATTAAATACTCCGTGCGAACGTATTTCAGGATTTTTGCAGCGGCAGTATATTTGCTAAAGACAATCTCATTTTCTTCTTTTCATTGTTGTTGTTTGTTAATTGGCATGATATATAGAGCTGATATCGACATCTAGACCTGCGCGCAGCGCGATTGAAGCTGAAGAGAAAGAAACACCAAAGTCCGTCGAGCTAGTCATGATTCATCCATACCGCCATAGCCCTCCAATCCTCCATCTCAGTCCCCTTTGGGGCAAACTCCTAATCGGTCTATGTTCCCATCTGCGTACACGAACCACAGACAATAACACATCGATCCGACCTCGAAACGCAACAGTAACAACAGTTTCCAACCGACTAGTCCGAAACCATAACGGAATATAATCATAACCAACCCATGCCCCAAAGTAGCTTTGAGCCAGAGCCACCGTAACCCATCACATTCCCCATCTCCCCCGCATTCGAACCAGCCGCGGATATCCAACCCCGCCTCCTACACCACACCCCATTCCTACGATACCGGCACAGCCCCACCGGCTCTCGATACCGATCAATACCTTAACTTCGACGAGCTGTTTTCTTGTCCTAGACAAACCCGATAAGTGGGCTGGACGTCGCTCAATGCCGTGGAATGGCGACCAGGACCAGGCTATCTTTGGTATCCTGAGCTCTGGAATGGGTTCTGAGAATCAATGATTGATTTCAGGAGAGAGAAGGTATTTTCAGATGTTTGTTTGGCATACTTCCTTCGTTGGGGATTTGCCTAGTACTTATGGGATATGTGTTAATGACACTGACAGTAATGGATGATGACTGGGGCTCTGGTTGCGATTGAGATGGCGTACGAAGGCTCGCGAGGCATTTTTGGGGGGCGTCGAAATGGATGGGTCTAAATAGAAATGACCTATATGCAGCCTGGCCCAAAATCTGATAGGTGAAATAAGTTGCTACATAGAAAAATGATACTAAAAAGGAAACGTCACAAAATACTAGTGAGAAAGATGCGTGATCCTTATCTAAAGCGAAAGAGCATTCAGGTGGCGAAGTCAGCGTGGCTTAAGGGGGGTTGTTTGATACTTGGTGGGTGTGAGTGGTAAAGGAGAGAGAAGGGGTAGTAAATTTGGGGACATCTTGTTGCGGGGCTCGGGGGTGAAGTTTTGATCTGGTGAGTGCATGCCCTTGCTAGAAAGGGACGAGGAGTGATTATTGGCAGAGGAGGACAGCGGGCTGTGTATAGGTGGAGTGTAGTATGCAAGAAAACTGAAGCGATTGATGCAAGGGTACTTGAATGTTATGGATTGATTTGCACAGACAGCATGGTTGAACCAGGAGGGATGAATGCTCATGCCAGTTTTGGAAGCATTAGGTACGAAAGAAACCAGCTTGAACTATCCCTCAGACGTGCTACTGAACCTGGAAACGCCGTTCCGAAAGCGAATGAATGAATGAAATGCAATACACAGTTGGCCGAAACAACCTTGACCCAGTATCAGCGCAACGAAAGCAGAATGAATTCGCGAGGACCATGAGACGATGCTATGATGCCCAGAAGAACCAGCATGCCCAGAAGTCGCAACAACCTTGGTACTTTGCTGAGTGACCCGAAACCGAAATCATGTTGCGTCATTGGCCATGGTCAAGTATGGTGTTTGTTCCATTGTTGCGAATGAGTCCGGCGAAGAAGACGAGAAGAAATATTGAGAAAGACAATCGCGCTCCCCCCTCAACCAATGCCCAACGCCTTTATCAGAAATCCTCCTAACTCACTTCGGAGCCCTAGAAAACTTGCGCTTTAGTACGCTGAAGCACCCGATGGATGGTGCCGAGTCTGCCCGTACTGGAAGTTTTGTTTTTGGCCGAGATTGCCATGCTGCATCTGAACGTGGCCGTAATTTGCTTGGTGGGTGTGTGATGTCGTAGCCGCAGTTCATGCAGGTGAGGTAGAAGTTGGGAGATTTGCAGGCCGAGCAGGTTGCCATGATAAAAGCGAATAGGTGGATGACTTGATGTTGGTTGACTTTGAATGACAACGCAGAAGGAAAGTGATGAAGCGGAAAGTGCGAGGAAATGTTGCTGACAAGGTGGAAAGTAAGCGGCAGTGAATCATCATGGGATTTGGGGATTCACACTTAGGGAAAGAGCTACTCAGGATACGCTCTCACGCCCCCAAGTTTCGGAATCTCCGTTGCTTCTGCCACAATCCATCGCGGCCTTTGTGCTATGCATAAGAGACGTATAAAAGTAGTTGTAATAATCGACAACACGTGTGGCATGGAGGATATCGTATCCGCAGCTATTGCACTTTCCACTGAAGCCTTTCGCTCCGCCATTTGACATCGTGTTCGTTGCGCCGTGAAGGTCTCTGCTGAGGAGTATCCGAAAATAAAATCAGAGCTGAAGTGTTTGTGGTGTTGACGATTGACAAAGAGCTTGCTTTTGGAAGAAGAGGAAATAAGCAACGTGAACTATAGATGCAGTTACAAACGCCCTTTCTGTGAAGCATAAGTATATGACTATTAAAGAGTGGAAGAATGAGATAAGGTACCTTTCTGATGCTGTTCGAATGAAAAGAGAGACTCCAAGGAAACGCTAGCTTCCAATGTAGAAGACGGAGCAAAATCGAGCAAATTGGCGGAATTGAGAAGTTGTATTAATGGAAGATGTCCCCTGTTCCATTGATGTTGTATGTATGCAATTGAGAACGCAAGGTAATTCGTAGACTGTAAAGAGAACCAAAGAATAGAAGACTGATTGCGACCTTGAGCCATGAACTGTTTGCCCCAGCCTATCCCTGTCCATAACTGCTGTCAGATCCGCAGCATCGTTTCGTCCAAGGCTGACGAGATAGTCTTTAATTGATGAGAGAAGCAATGATATTGAAAGGTATGACCCGTTCATAGACAGCGTCTCTGTGCCCTCCCTGTAAGCATGGCAAGACAGTGAGCTGCCCATGAGTCCTTGAGAAGACCAGCCCTCCAGAGGATAACATGGATCGGTGCAGATTAGGATTTATACCGGAGGCCAATTCCTGTGTTGTAGTTACACGAGTAGCACTGTCCCGTGTAGGCTGCAGCGTTGCATCTGGGGCATTTTGGAGGTGGTTTAGGCTTGGATGGAGGCTGGGTCTTGGAAGGAGGTTGAGCTTTGGGAGGAGGTTGCAGCGTTGAAGGAGGTTGAGAGTTGGCAGAAGTCTGTTGGGTGTTTGCGCTGGAGGAGGATGAATTGTCCATGCTTGCCTCGTGACTTGGTGGTTTTCTTGCCTTCGACTTTGGTTTTTGGGGTTGGAGAAGTATTCGGGGTTGTTTATGCTTCAGTTGACAGAGCGGTTGGAGGTTGAAAGTTTGTGGTTTCTGTTCCTGTCGAGAATTGAGTCGAAATATGAGTTCGCTTGGTCGAGACAGCTAAATAGTCATCAGCCTTCCATTCACAGTCGAGTGCCTAACAATATCCAAACGAGATCTCATTGAATGGGGGAAAAGTTTGCGTGGGACAGTCATATATGAAATGCTTAGTATGCTACTGTTTGATAGATCTTGGCCTCAATGTCACGTTTCCTTGAATGATATATCGCCCAGGGACATCTGGCGCAGGGCCATCCGTGTTGAAAGCACGAAGAGCTCACACTTAGAGCACAGGTACACCTTAAGAGACGAACAAGTTGTGCAATGCCGATTGCATTCATGAAAGTACACTTTAGCAACCCTCTAAAGTTGCCATGCATGTATCAGCCATCCATCCAGAGCAACCGACGCAGAAATCAAAGACCCATTTTCAGACTACGCCCGTTTATTTCTTAGCAGCAGCAGCCTCATCAGCCTTCTCCTTCGCCCGCTTCTCACGCTTGCCGGCGTTTCTCGCCTCGCTTCTGGCTTCTCTCAACTTCTTGTAAGCACCACCCTCAACTGCCGATGGCACGTCACCCTTCTTAATCTCGCTGAATCCTGGCTCGGTGTTGGCGATTGGAAGAGCAGCCTTGACGCTGGTAACGGTGTCCTTGACGCCAGCAACTTCCTCCTTGGATGCATCACCAGACTTGTGCTTGCCCAACTTGCGGGGGAAGAGAATGAGACGAGCTCTGTAGGCCTTTAGACGGTCGACGTTGACGGCGAGGGATTCGGTGGAGAGGTTTTGGCGGCGGGGGTCAACGGAGATACCGATTGTGGGCGCAAGCTTGCGGGGGATACCAGCTTCCTACATACTGTCAGAACCCATTTTCTCTATCTTTCCTAATATCCTGCAAATCCTACCTTCAACTCAGTCAAGGTGAAACCACGTCCAGCTCGTACACGACGGTTGTACTTGATTGTTGGGCATCGGACGATGGGTCTCAATTTGTCGACTGGGCGGGGTGCGACAGCTGCTGCCTTTGAGAGACGGGCAGTGCGGCGTCTAAGCTTGCGACCGGGCTGTATCTTGTGTTAGAGTCTCCTCCGCGATTGCTGGTACTGTCTGTATAAAATTACCTGGTCGAAGTGAACGCGGACTCGTCGCTGCCAATCCTTGCGGAAATCTGCTTCCTGTTAGTAGCTGCTTGCATTGCTGAATAGAGATTGAGCATACGGTTGTGCGGGATCTGCTGGTTGTGCTTGATCGCCATTTTGTCGTGGATGCGATCGGTTTTGTCGTCGTCGTGATTGAAATTCTTCAGAACTTCTTACGAAAAAGCTGGTGTGCGGTCTCGCTTAGCTTAGGAAAGTCCCAAAATGGAATGTGCACGTGATAGTTGGGTTGAGTTTCTTCCTCGCTTTTCATTGGCTGGCTTTATGTGCCAGTTTGCTCAAAGGACATTGTGCTGACACATCCTTCCATGCCATGCTCCCAGGTATAAAGGCTTCCTCCCGCCCTCCACCAAGTCCTTTCTTCTTCATACTTACCTTCTTGAAGCTTTTCCTAGATCATGAATTAGGAAGCTACGATACAAAACCTCCATTGCACATCGGGGCGTTGCGAATCGTTGAGCTGTCTTCGGGCAACTCTTCGGGGGAATTTTTGATTGCATCCTATGGCTTGTCCATTACCATTTTTTTCATTGTGCTCGTCGCTTCGTGCGATGGTATGAAGAAGAAGAGTTGTGAATAGCTTCATTATCATGAGGGTCAGCCAACTACCGTGGCTGTGTAATGACTCCTCAATAGAGCTGTGGCACCGTCGTCGGTATCTGCCACTTCCAATAATGGCCTCCGCTGCAATAATAAACGCCCGTCAAAGTTTGACAGCGCATTGGAGTTAAAACCTTCCGACCTCTTCTTTGTCCCCTGCCATTCCTTTCGTCGTGGATGTTAAGGGTCTCCAGCCTAAACCATTTTCCCAGCAGCATCTGATATTCCCATGCCATCCTTGCGAGCTGCGTGTGCTTTTGGGGGTTTACTGTACTCGGGCCAATTTCTCACGAGTCCGAACGTGGGGCAAAATACGCGAAAATAGGCAAAAACCCACCAAAAGTCTTAATATTGTAAAAGTTATAACTTTTTTCTAGGTATTATTTAGAAAAGGCTTTATAGAAAGAATATTCTTATAATAAGTTAAATTATCTTTTAATATAGATAGAAACTAGTTTAAAGGCTTAATAGCTAGTAATTTATAACTATAAGTATTCTCTCACCTAAACTCTTTATATATCACCAAAATCTAGCGGTTTCACCCCTTATTTATATTATAATTACCTTATTAAATAATTTAAAAAAAAAAGATAAAATAAAGCCTATTACTATCTAATTATATTATCTATCTTACTAAAAGTTTTAGAGATAAGTAGCCTAGCTTTTATTAGAGAAAACTATATATCTACACTCTATTTTTGCTTAAATCGGACTCATGAGTAATCGCACCGAGTAATGCATACACGTTCTGGGGCTATTTTCCTCTACACCGCGTGTGGACTGTTAAGAGTTGAATGACCCGATCTATGGGCAGAACAGTGTGCAAAACTCGCTGGGGAACTTGATGAAGTGTTGTGGATGGGAGTAGGTAGTTCTTAGAGGAGGGGACCTTTGTTCTGGCTCATTAGTCTTGAAATTCGTATATATCTTTTAGGTACCATTTGTATTGAAAGACCAAACGTCTTAACAGTGAGAAAGTGTATTCCAATGACCTAAACTCATTACACGCCTTAAACACTATCTTTGAATTGCCAACTTGAAAACTGAAGCCTAAGAAATCACTTCGTGCCCTAAATACTCCAACCCTGCGTAGTTGACCTCAAACCTCTTTTACAAAGGCCATTAGTAAATTCTTACCTCAAGGTCGAGAGCAACAAATAGTATTCTAGCAAATAGCAAAATTCCTATCACCAAAAACGCACCAGCTCAAAATCCAACCGGTGTTGCGCGCACGTGACAGTCCTCACAAGCCAAAATTTCCAGCTTCGCGATCCAGCTGTCCTTAACCACATCACCTCCTTACGAACCACGCTCCTTAAACAACATAGCGGCCAAAACTACAAATCCGCTGTACAGTAAAAGACAGAATATCAACGTCGCGATCATGACTCGGGCACAGCAAACCATCTCCATTGGACTTCTGGTCACTTCGGTATGCGCCCCTGATCAAACCTTCAAATTTAAAGACGGAAACTAATAAGAGAACAGCTGTACCTGGCGCTGTATCTGCAACTCATTCCTCTGCCGGGACTTATTGCGACTGAGATAATACCTGTTGTACGTTACACCCCTCGGTTTCATCTTCTGGGTCTACGAAGACTTCAAATCGCAGATTTCGCATCCTATGTTTTACTGGATCAATTTGGCTAACACTATCTACCCAGCTGCCATTCTGGGCCCTCGTCTCCTTCGGTTCCTACCTCCTCTTCAAACTCGGTTTCGGTGTCTTCACATTCAACGACGTCCCCAAGGCACATGCAGAACTGATGGAGGAGATCGATTTGGCGCGGGCTGATTTGAAGACTAAGGGTGTGGAGGTTGACTAAGTTCTCTGCGTGCTTTGTAGGATTATGTATTGGAGCCGGCGCAGAAAGGGGCAGGTCGTTGTACGAGCTGGGAAGCTCCTCTGGTCTATGGTTATGAGAAACGCAAGAGCCCGGAATATAATCAACGGTGCATATACCATCCAACCTCAACCCCTCGTCCCCTCTCTAGCATGCTTCTCTTTCAACCTCTTCTCCTGCTTCATAAACTCCCTAATCCCCACTGGCACCCCCTTGAAAAGCTCTTCACTTGTAAAATCCGTATCCAGCCTCGTCCCCCAATTACTCTCACTCCCGCCCCCATCATCATCCATACTAACCATCGTATGCTGAGCGCCCTTCTCCCCTTCCCCTAACATCAACCCTGTCCCACTCAACCGTTGTTTCCTCCTCTTTTTGCCCTTCTCCAACCCCTTCTCTTTTCGAAGTGCGATTTCCGCTTCTTTTCGCGCAGCAGCCCATTCTTCCAGCTCGTCCCGATATCGATCCCATACGCAGTTCACGCACCCGCTCATGCAGCAATTATCTGGTTCTCCTGGGCGTGGAGGAACCCAGACGCCTGCCATTAAGACGCTTTTCTTTTGGATCTCGGATCTGCGTTCTAGGGGCGAGGAGAGTCGGGAGGAGAAGAGGATTGCGGGTTCGGAGTCTTCGGCGGGTTCCTTTTCTTGGGTTGAAAATGGGGGACTTGTGGAGGGGGCCGCGGATGTAGGTGGCTTTGGGTCTGTTGTTGGGGTAGAGGATTCGAGAAGGGAGGCGTAATAGTCGCCTATGGGATTTGCTTGTTGGGTTGAGGATTTGTTTGAGGAGTATCGGACTTGGTGGCGGAGAGATGGGAGTGCTTTGATGCGCTGGGTTGCGCGGACGAGGAATCTTGTTTCCATGGTATTGTTGGAGCTGTAGGGTCTCTAGCTATAGAGATCTGAATTGAGTTATCGAGGAAGCATTGGAAAGTTGAAGATTTATGGTTATCTTAGAGAGATGGAGGAGATTTGTTTGCCATCAAAGATCGCCAGCCATGCCCACCTTGGACGTCATCGGCATTGTTTATCAGCAGCAGTAGAGAGTCTCGTGATCGCTGAAATTAGGAATAGGCATATCAAAAGGAATTAAATGTCAAGATAGTTTTACATGGATATCGGGTTGCTTTTTTGTTTGTCAAATGGCTTCAATTGACCAAACTTTGCAGCTCCCGTTTGTTGTTGGTCTCGACCACGGCTGAAATCTTGAAGCGGCTCCCCTCCCCTCGGCGCGTCTTCCAACAGTACAGCACGCGACTTTCTACAACTAAAACCAATGCAATCCCTCTGTCCATCGCCAAATAGCATCGCGGTGTTCACCTCTTCGAAATAATATGGGAGCAGAAATAAAACCTCACAAAAACGATGCAACGCACGCCGCCTCCGAAGCGGCGCAAAGTGTCGCCAACAACATCCGTTCCTGGCGACGCGCCCACAACTCCAAGTCGTATACCCGTTTCTGCGGCGAAGCCTCTTTCTGAGAGACGGCCGTCTTTCGCCTCCCCGACGAAAGCGAGTCTCGCAAGGCATAATCCGCAATTGTTAAATCGACCGTCGTCTTCTGGACCTGGTGCGCAGAGCGCGGGGAAGAATCTAGATGATGTCTTCGCGAAAGCATTGGGAGAGGTGCAGAAAACGACAGAAAGTCAACCTGGGGTGGTTGGAGGAGGGACACAATCGGATGCTTCGACTCAGGGAAGCTATGTCCCAGCTACTCAGAGAGATACAACACCCAGAGCGCGCCGATTGTCTGTTGGAGGAATACTTTCTACAAAACCGAGAAGGATGTCGCGATCCCCATCAAAACAGCCCGAACAGTCAGCTCCAGTAGTTCCAGGCTATGGCGACCTGCAAGAAAATACCAACCCATTTGGTAAGAAAGGATTAAGGAGGTCACCAGTATCGTCGCAAGTCGAGGCAGAATTACATGATAGCGTTCCAATTGGTGCTGATCCCTTCAAGAAGAAGGGTTTGAGGAGATCGCCAATATCATCACAACCTGTGGGATCATTTGGGGAAGCCGTTGCTGAAACAGAAGTGTCAACCACTCCTATTAAACCGAGTCTGTCTCGTGCCGCAAACCCCATAACTTCCAACGACGTTCAGAAACCCGAGGAGCGATCTATGCTTCCAAACGCCCATGCCGAAAGACCTATAGTGTTAGAAAAGGCTCAAGAAGCAGAGGACCCATCCCCAGCTCCAAGACGACGCGTTTCTCAGGTTACAGAACTTGCTCGCAAAAGCAACTTCAAAAGGTGGATGGGATTAGGTGATATAGACGTCCAGCAACAACGAGAGGATGCAGCAGTGTCTCCAGATGAACTCCCTCTACAACCGCCGTCTTTAGCAAATGATGGTGCTCAATCCAGAACATCCCTTCAATCAGAACCAGTAGAAACACGATTGTCTGTAGCGGACGTTACGGAACCCAGCGGATCGAGTTGGCTACTGCCACCAGATTCAGTAAAGGAGGCCACGCAATTCAAAACGCCAGCACCAGAAGAACCCGAAATATTAGCAGCGAAGTCCACTCATTCAAGCCCGCGTCATCTACCAGAGCCAAAAGAACCTGAATTACCTGCAGAGGACGTCAACGACTCCATAAACCATTACCGATCAGAGCCAGAAGAGTCTGAGGTAGAATTACCAGCAAAGGAGGTCACGCAATCCAGCAGATCTCATCAGGTAGAGCCAGAAGAGATAATATTATCATTAAAGGAAATCAATCAATCGAGGAATCCTCATCGAGCAGAACCAGAAGAACCAGAACTGCCGCCCACCCCCACCCAACGAGGGATTCCAGACCCCGTTGTCACTACTCCTCCTACTGGTATACATGACACTCCTAGCAAGAGGGCAAGAAAGAGCAAATCACTGGGACAGAAGTTGAAGTCCTCGCCTCTGAAGCCTCGAGATCCGCCTCCGGAAGTATCAAAAGAACCAGAGCCAGCCCAGGAGAAAGAAAAGCCACAGGAAAAGGAGCCAGTCACCGAGCTTGAACCTGAAGTAAGACTCAAGCCAGAAAAACCCAAACGTCGAAAATCCGCAAGATTCTTAGTTCCCGAAGACCCTTATGCATCCAAGAAGAAAGCTCGAGATGAACTCCTCAAAGAGTTACAGCAGTTACAAGCAGATGTAGCTCTCGCGAATCAAGAAAATGAGCGACTACGCCTACACCACGAATCTGGGAAACGCCGTTCCACATTGGCGCCGAATCCTGAAGAGCTTATAGCTCTGTTGAGGAGGTCAACAGAGCAACCTTCAAACCTCACGCCAAAACCAAGCAGTATTTTCAAGTCCATCGGTTCATTTTTGCCGTTCTCGTCACGCCGTAGGACACAGCCTGTTGCCTCGTCTGATTTCGAAAAGCCTCTACCTTCTCATCTACCCATCGCATTAGATGATCCTCTGCCCTATCTTCAAGCTTTCAGCCCCCTCCACTACACTTCGACTATCCTGCTTCTGCCATCCGAACAAACATCTCCAGGATCATTCTCAGAAGTCTCAGAGGAACCTATTCTCCAAAGGCATTCTATACACGCCTCGCATCCTACCGGGCTCTTCGCAGCCCGAATCACAATGACCGTCAACTCTTCCACTCCCTCAATCACAGACATCGATGTCTCAAGTCTTGACCCTTCATCCGAGAAAGAACTAGGCGCCTTCGTTAGAGAACGAGCAGCTGGAAATGGGACACTGGGAAAGGACATCAATGTGATATGCTGGGCAATGGGTCGCTGGGTGGAATTGGCCATAAAACGAGCTGCATTCTGGTGTGCTGTAGAAGTCGACTTTACTACTCCTAAAGGTAGAGAAACGGCTTTACAGAAGGGCGCTAAAAGCAAAAAGCGCAAAAGGCAAGCTTCTGCAATTGCAGGTGACGAAGAGTCTGGGCAGGAGGAAGAGGAGCTTAAAAATCAGAAATGGACACGCAGGCAATTACTACCTCATATGGGACGCACCAGCATGGAAATTGTGAGCGAGGAGGTTGAATTGAGGATCGAGTGGAGGATTGGGTTTGATTGGACTGGTGAGGCGGAGAATTATGTTTCTGCTGGTGCGAGGGTTCCGAAGAACTGTAAGTGACCTAATTTCCCTCCTGCGGATCCAAGTAGGTGATAAGTATTTTTACTGATAATTGATGTAAACAGGGCAAAAAGCAGACGACAGGAAGATTTTCGATAGAATACCGGAAACTTTTGATAGGATAGTGAGGGAGCTGGGTCCATTGGGGGCTGTGAGATCTATTGTGGGACTTTTAATGCCTGTTTCATGATAATTGAATAGATACCACTGCTATGATGATAACGAATATATTTGCTTCTTGCATATTCAAGCTCATCTACCTACATTACGAACACCTACATCGCGCCACTTCAGCTTGCTTGCTACGCTAAACCTCTTACTTTAAGCTATGTCTCCCTTACTACATCTTCTGGGATTTCAAGTCCTTGGTTCGATTACTAAACCATGTCCCCTACCTTATGGCCTTATGCCGAGTGTGGTGTGGTGTCGAGAGAGTAAGGTGAGAAAGCAGGTACATATGTATCGTTTTCTATACGACGGAGCACTCACTCGGTAGAAGTAATAAGGATCTGGCGAAGGATAGCCGCTTGCCGATCACTTTTATTGTTATTCTAATATACGGAGTAATGTTGCATCGACTGCACTCTGCATCTGGCACCAAATCTCATTCTATTTCATGACATGCCTCGGATGTAATATGGATCAATCGCTAAATTGGGGCTTGTTATTGGGTCGGAGCTGTGTGGAGTGAGGCGTGAGATGGGGCTATGCATCATCATAGAGAAGGAATACATGGCTGAATATAGAAGAGCTTGTCCCTGGTAGTTCTATTCCTATTGGTAGCCTGAACGATACACGCCAGAACAGTGCCGTGCTTGTATTCCGTACCTTACTTAAAAGGTAACCAACTTTATAGGTAGTACAAGGCTTCGTATTATCACCCAACTTGCATGTCTATAAAACATGCTTTCATTCGATTCTATGAGTGATATCCAGGTACGTTCCGTTTCTAGTATTTAAAGACCTTCTTATTAAATAAGGCATAAATAATCGTATCCGATCAAGCTTATACAGCCAATGGATAGATAGGTACCTTGCCGTGCCCTTGCTCTGTACTTGTACGGAGGTAGTTATTGTGTAATTTAGAGTATGCGCGGCCCGTTCCATGGCCCGAGCGCTTCATCCACACATCCCCTGTGGGTACTTCATCAGACCTCCTTCGTATAAGAAAGGACGATGGGAGTCTTTAGGAATCACTTGGTGGTACGATGTTCTCTGCCTGGGGATCAACTCGCTGTCATACCTACCTACACGAATGACCAAACCTCGTCCTGATCCTAGGCTATGTACCTAGGGACGGCTGACTGACGATTGCCAACACAGCCTGTTCCATTACTAACCATGGACTGACTGACTGACTGTAAGATTATACGACAGACTACGTTCCTTGACTCTTTTAGCGTGGGATTGGTATGCATAGAGGGATGGGATGGCACTGGATGTCTGACTTGAAATACAGTGATCCTTCAGAATTCCGTGTTGCCGTGCTGACGTTGGCTCCGTAATATATTAATATATCGAGCTTCCCATGTCAAAAGCCCAATACATGCAAAGCAGCATATATCACTTACATTCTTTTATGGCAGAGTAGTGCTTCTTTCATTCAAGCTATGCGTACCTCCATCTTCTTGCCACTGTTCTCGGTGGCAGCCTCGTTTTTCAATGTCATAGATGCAAGAGCAGTCTTTGCTCATTATTTGGTACATATACTATTCTTTCTTTCTGCTGTAGAAGATGCTAATGTTATGGTACCGTAGGTTGGATCAATCACCGACGCTCATGCTCTACAAGACATCAACGATGCCATCACAATGGGGTAATTATTCTAAGCCTAGCCACCGAATAAAGATGTGTTTGCTAACGGAAACTCGACAGCCTCGATGCCTTCGCCTTGAATGTCGCAGACCCAAACGCATCATATGTGGCTCCGGCGCTCTCTTCCTTGTTCAGCCATGCCAAAGATCGAGGCTTCAAACTCTTTCTAAGCATGGACTTGTATGCAAAGGGAGGTGGCGCGCTGTCAGATTACGACTACATCTTGAACGACTATGCCACTGCTGGTGCTTGGTTTGCAGGGCCCAACGGAAAGCCAATGGTCAGCAGTACGTACCACTTTGTGGATTCGAAGGGGTTAATATAAGCAATTGGAAGCTGATTTTCTTCGTGGTTTAGCATTCAGCGCCGCCGACTACACAGCCCCTGACTTCCAAACGTGGAGAGCAAGCAATGACGTTTATTTCATGCCGGATTTCGATGGTACCTCTGGCTACTATGACGCTGCTGATTCATGGTGGAGTTACTGGGGGGGTGTTGTTGATGGGCTCTTCAGTTGGGAATCAACTTGGCCAAATGTTGGTGCTACGAATGATGGAGACGTGACTCTTGATACGACGGTCTCGGCCGGTGCTGTGGCACACGGAAAGACATACATGATCGGTGAGCAATGACCTCCCCTCAATATTAATATCTGGGTCTAAGTGTATCATGGGAGAGCGAGTTTCTCATTGCCTTAAACGAGTCTGACAATAACATGCAGGTCTGAGTTTGCTCCAATACAAGGATGCGGTAAGCAACTAGAAGCTCCCTAGTCCCGGCGGCTACTAAATGGTAACAGTACAGTACGAACATCTACCGTCGTGGCGAACTAAATATTGCGAAACGTATGGAAAACATCCTTAAAATGGATCCCGCACCACTTTATGTTGAAATACAGACATGGGTAAGAGAATCTCCCTTGCACGTATGAGACCTTTTCACTGACAAAGCATAGAATGACGGACCAGGTAAGGCTTTCTACCTTCTTTACTCTGGAATCAAGTCAACTTTCTGGAAACCACAAACCAAGATCTGTCCCTTTTACAATTCTCATTCATCCACAATACTAATAATGTTACTCAGAGGGTCACTACATCGGCAACCTTTGGACAGAGTCAAACGGCGATGCCCAGCCCGCAGTCTATGCCACGCAACGCGGCGCATCTCACACCGGCATCCAACCTCTCCTCACACAATTCATTAACGCCTTCAAAACCTCACAAACCAGCTTCCCCGCCTCCGCCAACCCCGTCGGCGCCATCTGGTACAAGACGATCCTGCAGAGCACCACGTGCCCGGACAACAGCCTCAGCGGCTTCTACAGCGCTCCCAGCGGCGCATCCGTCGGCTCCGACACGATAAACTGGGCGGTCGTGCTCCCCACCAACGGCACCGACTACTCGATACAATTCGTCAGCAACGGGGCCGTGGCCGGAACGACTGTCCCTGGGAAAGCCGGGTACCAGTACGGGTCTGTGAACTTGTCGGCTAATCAGCAGTTTATGAAGATCGTGGATGCGGCGGGGACGGTGCAGTACTCGACGGGGCTGGGGAGATGTGTGTCGGCGACGTGCTGGGATGATATCTATAATTATAATCCGCAGATCTTGGCGCTGGAGCAGGGCGATCATTCGAGTGTGGG
Source organism: Lachnellula arida (assembly GCA_007821475.1). NCBI lineage: Eukaryota > Fungi > Ascomycota > Leotiomycetes > Helotiales > Lachnaceae > Lachnellula > Lachnellula arida. The sequence goes on from QGMF01000211.1 coordinate 49,008, forward strand.
GTGCTGGCAGATGACGCAGCAGGCGCGCGCTGCGAACGGGGCTACGGATGGGCCTTTTTATCCGTCTGGTATTTAAGGGAAGGAAGGGGAAGGGGAGTGCGTGGGGAAATAGGTGGAATGGATTGTAATGAAATGAAGTGGCTGTAAAGAGTAGGAGTTATGTAAGACATACATACGTACGTATTCATTGAAGTAATGTATATCTATTCAAACATCTCCAGAATCGAAGCAAGGTACCTTTCCTAAACGTACGAGTATATTGACCTAAAGCTAAAAGCCAGTGCTGGGTGAAATACGATTTTACGCTACAACCTGCCCCTCGCCTCCCCTCCCTCTGCCCGAGCAAATCACCACCTTTAACATCTTCAGGCAAGCTACTTAAGCTTCTCACCATCTTTCCAATTCCTGATATGTCTCAAGCCACATGATATCTCCGCAAGACCCCCAGAAGAAAATCACAATACACATGCTCCTGTTCCTGTTTATACCACTCCCGGAACAAATTACTCACTCACCAACTGATTATTATGGAGAGTGAGTTGCACGTATATGGTATACTTCAGGTAGTTTTTTTTATTCGAGGGGGTATGATGTGATGTTCTATCTGCTTATGTGTGCTGCTGTTTGTTTTGCTTTGGAAGGAAGGGGAAGATGTTTGTTTTTATGATGGATGGATGGTTGGTTATATGGTCTTGTGGGTT
>QGMF01000212.1:0-49557 GCA_007821475.1 Lachnellula arida
GGGGTAGGATACTGATGGTGGGTAGGGTGGTGGTGGTGGGTGGGATGGTGATGATGATGATGATGATGGGACCATTGGATGCGTGGGTGGGGTTGGGCTCATGGTCTGGAAAGAAGGCTGGATCCGAGGGGAATGTTTGGTAGAGATTTGCTTGTCGGGAAATCTGGATCTTTGAGTTGAAGATTTCCTGATGGATAGATGGATGGATGGATGGGTAGATGGTGTTGCAAGCTGACTGGTGAGATGTTAGAAGAAGTCAAGAAATCAGATATCGCAACTTACATTTCCCTTCCCAGCTGCTCCAAAGAACCTCGTCTGTACGTACGTACAACCGGTATTCTCGTCCTCCGCTTGCTGGAATCCTTGCGATGAAGTGATATATCAAGATCTTGTACTCCAACTTGCTACAGTACAGTGCAGTGCAACTTTTATAAAAGAAAGAAAGAGAAAGGAAAAAGAGAAGGATAATTCTTATAATATATTTATTCGAAATACATTAAAATCCCCAAGAGCCGGTCTTCTGCCCTAGGAGCTAAGGGTTTAAGATATGTCCGGTCTTTGGTTCGTTGTATTAGCTGGTACTGGTATAGCTAAGCCAGCCAATCTAATCTGATCCCCCAGAGGTAAAAACGGGAACTAACTTTTCTAAGAAAGGTATGGTATAACGGCGGGCATTTAAGTGAGTACCTTGGTGTGCGCGACGTGTTGGGGATATGGGGAGGAGGATGAGGATTTCTGGTCATGGGATGGATTGAGGCATATGTCAGAAATAGCTAATTAAGGCTGAGGAGGAGAAGGAGAAGGAGAAGAAAGAAAACTATACTTTGTGGGCTGGCATGGGATGGACTTTTTTGGGTGATGGGAGAGAGGGTTTTTGGGCGGGTGATTAGAAGGCTTCTTAGGGGGCTTAGAGGGGCTGTGGAGTGTGTATAGTACCGTGGTTATGTTATTTCATGTTATATTATATTATGTTTGGCTGGGTTAGCAAAAGGTAAACCAATAAATAATCTGAATCAAGTAAGCGTGCGTGTAGGTGATTATCCATTCATCTTCTTTTTTGAATCTAATTCTAATCAGATTCTTTCACGCAACGCAAGTCGCTGGCTGCATTTAATATATCCTCCATTCTATATAATTCCATTCAATCTTTCCTATGAATCACATACCTACCTACCCTTAACGTTATCAACCAATCAATTAATAAATATCTTTCCATTTCCATTCCAACTATTTCATACCTATAAACTTAACCCTACCTAGCTAGTAATTAACCCCACCCCACACCACGCCACGCCAGTCCCACTACCATACCATACCACCCTATCCCCTCTCTTTTCTCCCCTCTCCTCTTAATCCCCCTCCTCATATATCATAATACGTACGACCTCTAGCCGCGTCTAGCGAGCCCAGGTCCGAGCCCAGGCTGCAGTTTTGATTCAATCTTTCCTTTCCTATCCTATTTCTACTTTCTACTACCGCTTTTACCACCGCTACTCCCACTCCCACTTCCTCTTCCATTTCCACTCCCATTTCCACTTTTTTACATAGACTTCGCCATCGCCGCATCGCCGCACCCGACCTATAGATATAGTACCCACAAAGCTTAACTTTAACTTTAACTTTATTTATAACAGTGGCCCCTTGGCGTGCTGTTTAAGCCCACTATCTATTACGTGAATTCGAAAACCTGACTATATATATTTCCGAGAAAACCCAGGTAGTATAAATTTCCTACCTACCTGTCTAAATCTGCCGGACAGCGGATGGATACCCTAGAGCTAAGCTTATACCAGGGTGTCTAGGGTATACTCCAGCTGATGCCCAAGTCTGGTTTTATATCGGCTAGCTAGCTAGCTAGCTAACTACGGTTTTAATTTCCATTTCCACGTTTTATTATATTTTTCTTTTGTTGTGCTTTATCCGGATATATAATATAGTATGTACGTTACAGTAATTGGTGCCTCCTTTTTGTTTTTGCTATAACAAGGTCTGGAAGTTTGGTAGTTGGACACGGTAGCCGTTGTAATAGTGCAGTGCATTGCAATAGTAGACTTCTGTTTCTTCTAGGAGAGAGAGAGATATGCTAATTAAGGATGCTGTGCACACACACAATCTATAGAGCTCTGTAGGGTATATCATAATCGTCTTCGCCTTCGCCTGTCCTCCAAATTCGCCCCTCCCCCAGACTTCATGCACGTACCGTTGAAGCCCATGCCAATTACCACATCATGCACACAATCCCATCCCAAAGACTAAGGCAATATCTTCTCCCCGTCCCTCTCCACCTCCCCCGTCCTGTAAACACCCAACTGAATCGGGATATCCCCGGAATACCCCGCCTCTCCCCTCGCCACCTCAAGCTTCTTCGTAACCTTCCCCACAACCCTCGCAATCCACCTGTCATTTACAACCCCATCAACCACCACCTTCTTAACCCCCTCCTTCAAGCCCCCCTTAAGAGCCCTACTGAAGTCCTTGATACCATGCACCTCTTCATCCATCGCGCTCGCTTGTTTCTCAACCTCGACTACTTTGGTAGCTTTGATGAGCGCGGCGATGAAATCGAGGAGTTCTTGGTCGAAACAGGCGGGAAGGCGAGCGTGGACTGACATCTTGACGTTTGTTTCGTCTTTTTTGGCTTGCTCGAGTGAGTGCTGGGCTTGGATTTCTTGGGGTTTGCCAGTTGCGGAGTCAATGCTATCTTCGAGCTCATGCTTCTTCTCTGCTGTTGGGACAGGTGGTAATAAGTGATCGTGGTGAGGTAAAAGAAAGGAAGGGATTTGGAACCGCGCGTCTGCTCCTCCTAGCCTTACAACTTGCTTCAAAAGAACCTTTTGAGGCAGCGCGCGGTACGCCATGACATCTTGGAAGGCGAGGTCGCACATAATGTCGTAGGAGGGATCGAGCGGGACTTGCGCGAGGCCTGTGATGTCGGCAAGGGAAATGGCGAAGTTTGCGTCAGAGAGCCAGTGTGAGACGCGCTCTTTTAGATTGCTGATTTCGTTGTCTTGGGAGGCGTAGTCCTGGAATACTTTTTTGACAAGCATAGCTTCGATCCACCGGCCAGAAGCGGTAGCTGTGATTGAGGAGATACGAACTGGATGGAAGTAGCTTAGTGGGTTGAGTAGAAGACGGTATAGCATCGGAAGGCGATGTAGGAATCGGGCGATGTATGGCGGAGCAAGAGTTTGGAGCGTCGTGACTTTGATGGATTTGTTTGGGGGATGAGGTACGGATGGAGTTCGGTGGACTCGTGAACATATCATTGCTCGTACGTTGTTCTCGTCAGATTCATCGAAACCGGTCATATGCTCCGAAATAGATGCTTCTCTGTTGCGCTCCCTGACATGCATCCTCGCCTCGGAAATGGAACTCGTCTGTTGCAAGAAATCCATAGTTTCCTGGTATCGTCCGCTGGCTTCTTCATTATCCGGAGATAGCTTTTCGACGGACTCAAGGCTCCCTGAAATCGACGAATCTTTCGGTTTACGTCCACCCGTCATCTCAGCCGTCATCTTCACCGCATGTCCTTCTTCAGACCCATCTTTCGACATTGTAGGACTCTCATTTCCACTCCCATTCACAAGGGTAACCGCCGAATCAATACTCCCCAGTCTCCTTTTATCCGCCTCCATAGTCGCAGCCCTGAGTAACGGCGTTTCCTCAATGAAAATCGCCTCACCTTTCCCATCCTTACTCTTCCCCTCTAGCGCCCCAAAGGTCATCTCAAACTCCCCACCCTTCAAATTGGCATAACAATCCCCAACCTCAATCCCTCGAAACAGCTTGACAACCACTTCCTCGGTCTGAATAGCCAGCTCCATGTCATCACTCAACTTAATCCCCACTTCCACGCCATGAACGACGAAGCTTAGTGTAGAGAGCGAAAATGTGATGCCGCGGAGAACCATGAGCCCGTCAACCTCTGTGTCGATCTCCAGGGCGGGGATGTTGAAGAAGGCGATTTTGTCGTCGATGAAATGCAATTCTTTCAATAGCGCCCTCAAATTCCGACGCACGACATTGCTGACGGTGCTGAACTGGAATAAACACACTAGGAAGATGGCTGGGTAGCAGAGAGACGTGAAGACCCAGTATAGCAGCCATGATGTCGAGGAGATGGAGTAGACAAGGTTGAACGTCGAGAACAGCGGCCAGATCTGGAAAGCTGGGAGGACGCGATAGCCGTTGGCCTCACCGAGGAGAATGAAGTATTGCAGGAGTGGCGCTCCAGATATAAACCAGCGGCGTGGCCATTCCCATAATGCGCAGAGGAGGATGGTTGTTGTTGCGAAAAGGACAGGCTTGGAGAGCCCCGTACGGATGATCGACATTGGAGGGTACTGTGGGGAATGGGGAAGGGTAAACCTTGTTTACACTGTCGGTACAGGGAGTATTCAGGGATTCTCGGGAGGGGCTTCAGGGACCGAATTGTCGGCTTGGAAAATACGTGTCTGTCTTTGGAAGAGAGAGATTCAGGACAGATCTTTCCTTTGCAGACTTATACACATCTTGAATCCGGTTTGTTTGTTTCTGCTTTCAGAAATTGCGATGCGACCGTCGGTACTACCTACGTCATGAAGGAATAGCGCTAGTCACGTGGGACTAATAAGGCGCATCTAGTTCCCTCTCTACCGGCAGTTGCCCAAAGCTCATTAGTTACACGAATACACTGAGAATATGTACATCGTGTGTCTTTTTCATGAAGCTCAATGCATTTAAACACTATATACTAAATACTATATGAACTCCCCGAACCGAGATGCATATTATTTCTCTCGCCCAAAATGCTCCTAGCCAAACGCCATGCCAATGATACATCACTTCATTAACTCGTCTCCTTCATATAAGGGCCTTGCTCAGACATGGTCATCTCCCTGAGCTGCGAATTGCTCAACCCAGCTTCCCTAAGCTGAGTCCCACTCAAACCTCCCATGCCTAGTCCCGCTGTATTAACCTGGTGGCGGCTTTCTCCAGCTTCTGGTATGTGACCTAGGCCCGGAGACATGGGACTGTTCCAGCTTGGTTTATTTGATGTTGGGCCTCCTGTGAGAACAGGAGTATTACTTGTGATGCTTTTTTTCCTGCTCCCAAATCTCCCTATCCCGAACCGCTGTAATGCGCCTTGTATGCTGGACGTCCGGGACGGCTGCTCTCCGTCTAGTTCGATAAGTCCGCTTGAGGCGGCACTTACTTCGCTAGCTTCGCTTGCATTGCTCCGGTTCCTGCCATGCGTGCTCGGTCGTCTGCCTAGTGATCCCTGGGAGCTGCGCTCTGAGCGAAAAGGGATGCTGAAGTAATCTCTGTTTGTCTGCGCCATTGGAGGTGTAGATTCCACTGAAGGGCCTCGATTATTAGAGCTCACATTCGAGTGGGCCGATTCAGAAGGCGCGACTGCATTGTAGCCGCGGGGATAGTGGGTATGTGGAGGTGAGCGTGGTGAAAATGGACTCGAAAATACAGGCGGGGAAGCATCGATTTCGTGAATTGTGCTTTCTGATTGATAGGACTGGTGGCGGACGCTGCCGACCTCTGACCCGGTCATGATTAACGGGTCGACTGACATAGCATCGATATCTGGGGTTTCCCTTGGGTTCCTCGGCCGCGACAGAGCTGATCGAGGGACGCTAGAAGAAGTGCGGGTCCGGGAGCCGTTTGAGGCCGCTTTGATGGCCGTGTTTAGACGTCGAAGTATAAAAAAGGCTACTGCTAAAATAATAACCAGGAATGCCACTGCTCCTCCAATTATTCCGCCAATTGCAGCTTTTGAAAGTCCATTGCTGCTTGAGGTCCCAGTAGCATCTGTCTTAGCAATTGCTGTTGGTGTCGACGTTACTTTTGGAATCAAATTAGATTCGACGACTACGGAACCAGCAGGAGCCGAGGGCGTCGCTGCTGTCACAATTGCCGTAGTAATTGTGACTGAATGCGAGCTGGCGTCAGTTGTCGTGAGGGTTTCGGTCGTTGACCATGTAGTGGCACTGGTAGTCCAACAACCCTCAACAGCACAACCTAATCCGTTTTTACAACATCCATAGCCAAGAGATGCTGGGCAAAGGTACGAGTTGATTCCACAAGTTTGGGTATTGGAAACTCCAGCGGAAGGGCTGCAACCGGCTTGACCGCATACATAACCATCCGGGCAACATCCACCTGGTCTCGTCAGTCCACTATTAGAATAAACCTAGAGTGAAACTTCTTACCTCCATCCGCAATATCACACGCGGTATATCCCACTTTGCCACATGCTGAACTTGGTCCAGCACTCGTAGGAAGACAGCTACTCGTGTCACATATTCGGTCGTTCGGACAACAACCTCCATTCATAGATTTCGGACACAAATTATAGTCGGCTGGACAAGCCGTCGCATCGCGCTTTTGGCCTTGAATTCCTTCGTGTATTAAATCCCAGCGATTTGAGCCCAGCTTTCGTTTCAACAGAGAAGGGCCTTCCGTAATCTTCGGATAGGCTACCGTTACCACAGCCTCGCTCACAGTTGTGGTCACCAGAAGTTGTTGTACGCCTGCTATCGCATCGGTCGTATCCTCTAGTTCTGGTGCTTTCTGCCCATTGCTAGCAGCAAGTTCAGCTGGTAATACCCCAACAGCTGTTTTCTGCCCGTCGAGCTCCGGCAATCGATTTGGAGGGATGTAGTTCGGATTCCGCGACGTTTCCAGTGCGTATTGATGGTCTGTTGCTATTGCCCATGACACCCCGACGTAACTGGCTACCATTGCGGCCGTACGACTCCAGCCTGATCCTCCTACGCGCATCGTGAGTGGCTTGTGAAGTTTCGAGAGGTGGGCGGTTCGCAGCTTAGCAATGTCAAGAGCTATGCAGCGCAACGCAATACCCCGTGAACTACCTGTACTTGATTTCGTGCATTCCAGGTGAAATTTCCATAGATTCGCAGACTTTTTGTCGTGGAAACGCAGCCAGAAAGTTTTCGTAAGTTCTCACGATGGGTGCGATGGCAGTTTGACAATTGCTAGCTGCGGCACAGGAAGATAAGTGTGGGGGGTTGGGGAATAATAGCGCAACGGTTCTGGACAGTGAGGTGTTTTTTGAATGGAGATATCTTACGATAGACGATAGTAGGAAGTATAGAAATCAAAGAGGTTTGAAATGAAGTGAAAGTATCGCCGACAGAAAATGCGAAAAGAGGCTGCGACAGAACCACCAACAAATAGATCGACACTCTACCTACCTGAATCTGTGATCTCCCCGCTGTGCTCACGCAATATCTTCACCAGGATCTCACGGTTGGGTCCACCTCAGCCTCCATTGTTGCCATTTTGGGGGCTTTCAACATGACCCGTCGCCTTGCAGAAGTACGGCCGATTGGAGGGGGGCCAAAGACTGCATCGCCAAGCGTGCTGCCCGTCAATACAGCCAATTGAAGACTGCACATAACGAGCTTCCATTGCAGGTGTGGCAGTTGGCAGGTGTTGAAGGGGGGAGCTTCTTTTGTCCGGTTGGTGGGTGGTGTTCGCTGATGATGGTTAGAGTGGCTTATGTTTGCAGATATTGGCCCTTTCAACAAGGTTACAATATGCGAGGTGGTGTGAAGATGGTGCCCTTCCACGCACGTACATTGGTACAGCTGTACTCGAGCAGTAAGGCTGGTCAGATGGTCAAGCTGCTATTCGTAGAAGGGCTGCTCGAAGGATTTAGGCTCTTCAGTCCCGCATGGCGATGTTACCTGAGAAAGCCATCGCGGTGAGAGAAAATGGCGGGAGAAGGCTTGCCAAGCCAAGAAAACGTGGTATCCTTGTCTATCGATAAGCTTACACACGTGAGGCTTGCCGGGAGTTCTTATTATAGAATCTTACCAATACGCTTGGATTGACGAATGCGACGGATGATGGTGGGGTTTTATATTGGTAAGCACCGGAGAGGATACGAGTACAAAACGAAGCATGGACTGGAAAAGGGGAAGACTAAAAAGTATCGTACGGGTATGGGGCCTGCGCCACGTGACCTCATAGAATGACACTAGAAGCTTCCTAAGTACACGCTAAGAGCAACGTCTCAGAAACAGGCCTCATCTCTAAATTCCCTTTCTATTATAAAGTATGTATGCTCATGTACAATTACTATGTCATTACAACTTATCAGAATTATAGATTACGATTACTGCCGGATCAAAACCCTCCTCTCCTTTCTCCGTCCACATCCTGCTTCTTGACTCCTTAATTTGTTGCTTCAGCAGCGGATCAGTTTCCCTTCACCAACAACTGCTTCTCCTTCTTCAAGTTCTGCGCAACCGAGATTGGAATCTTGAGCGTGCTGGCCACGATATCTGACGGCGTGAGAGCCAGCCATTGAGTAAGTGAAATATCTACGACGCGGTCGGATTTGTAGATTTCAATCCAGACGAGATTCTCGGTCTTGGAGGTATTCTCAATGTAATGACCTAAAATGTAAGAATCATTCTATCGCAAATAGACGTCCTTACTCACCGGAGTTGTCAGGGAAGACTGCTGTATCGCCAGAACTAAAGTCGAATGTGCGAGCGTTCGCACCACCAATGAAGACAGTTGCGCGGCCAGTGCCGGTATGGAAGTACAGCCATTCTTCAGCCTAGATCGTGGATCAATTTATGTCTTGTCGTGTTTTTCTATTCCAAGTAACTTACATTTGGATGCCAGTGCAATTCTCTCAGTGCGCCGGGCTCTAGACTCACGACCGTGGCTGCGATTGTCTTCGCGATGGGGAAGTTCCTCGAGTCGATGATAGACAGATTTCCTCCGCCTCCAGGAACAGGGACGCTCGCGGCGCTTCCAGAGTTATGGAACACATATGAGCTGTTTCCTGTAAGCCCGCTCGAAGGCCCAGTTGGCCCAGCGGTGCTGACTGTTGCGTTTATAATGTATGGATCCGTCGCCGGTACATTGGTGAAGACCGACTCATTGACTCCGAAGTTCTTGGCCAGGACAGACTTAGGGGTATGAGCTACCCAGTCATCTACCATGAATGTGGTACTAAGATTGAGTTAGCGCAGCCATCGGCATACTTCAGGGAAGTTATACCCAGTGGCATCAAAGTCTCCTGCGTTTTCATATCAGCGGAAGCCAAAAGATTATCATCGTTTGAAAATAGTTACCATCATCAAAGATCAAGAGGTACTCGTTCTCATCGGCCAGACCTTTGGGCATAATTAGCGATAATTCTGAAACAAATCTATCTCACAATAAATTTGATTTCTTACCTTGGACTGTATGAGCCTCGCCCTTGGGAAAATACCAAATATCACCAACGTTGAGCGTGTCGACTTCATATTCTCCTTTCTCGTTGACTGCTGAAACGAGAACTTGTCCATTGTAGACATAACCCCATTCGGCCTAAACATAAGTATGATGCAGAGAGATTGGGAAACCATTACTTACCACTTTGTGCCAATGCAGCTCACGAAGTGCACCCTTTTTCAGATGTTGCTGCGCAGCCGCGACTGTGAAAGTAAGAGTGATTAGCATTGCACTTCGACTTGTTCAAGGAGGTAACTTACTATCATGGCTAGAAGGAAGATCCGTGATAACTTGCTCGCGGCTCCATCCACCATTGAAGATTTTGGTCTTTGAATCACTAAAGGACCATTTCAAGTTCACAACAAGTCCGTTGTCAGTGCTTTCGGCTGCAAGATTATCTGGATTTTGCAGATCGATTTGGTGGTTTGTGCCGCCTAGTATTGTTAGTTTGTGAAATCTCGGCAAAGATATATGGTCTTACTAAGAATTGGTCCTCCCTTTCCCTTTCCATCAATTGGCTGTCCACTTGTGAATTCCGGCGTGTCTCTCTTCTTCGCCTGTTCGTCATTCAACGGCGTAGCAGCCACAAGTGAAGCGGCGCTGGCCCATGTCGCGAGCGTTGAGAATCTCATGTTGAACGAAAAAAATCACTAAAAACGAAAAGAGTGTTCAAATAAAGTTGTATTTTTGATATGATCTGGTGGGAGTGATCTTGAGTTATATCACGCAGGTACAAGTCGCGTAGTACATGCACAGTTAGTTGCAGTGGTGATCAATCACGAGGGGAAAAAACTTGGGAATTGGGATCAACAAGAAGTATCATCTAAGCCTATGATACAATTGAATCCAACATCGCGATTGCAATGGCATGCTCGGGAATTTGGTGCTGGTGGCGTTCCTGAGGAAGTAGTGATTCTCCAATATAGAGGTATCCCAGCCCCAAGTTTCCCCAAACGGCACTTCTAAAGTGCGGATCATGTAACTGCAGTACCTTGGCACAGATCAATTTTCCCCTTGCCCATGCTGATATTACCCACCCAGAAGACGCTACCAAGTGCGTGCTCCAAAAGTCGGGGTCTCAACCCATGAAGCTTGAATAACCTTAAACCCAGCCCGTTATGCAGGGGCAAAAGTTTTTGGGTCTATCGATTTTTATGGTTTAGTTTTTTAAGACTATTTCTTTCTAAGAGGTCACTGCACATGATCTACGTGTGCTTGGCAGCTTACTCGCTGCGTGCTCTGCACATGTTCGTGATTGCGGGGTTGGAAGGCACCATATCTGATTGGTCTTGGCGTGCAACAACGACAACGTTGAGCAGCGTATAGTACACAACATACTAAATAATGACGTTCGCACAACTGGAAGTCCAGTGGTTCAAATTTGCCAAGAGACTATACTATAGTCCAGAAGATTTTTCTTGCTTTAGTCAAGGCCAAGAGGCAGAAGGGCAGTTGCCGTCGGTAAAGCAGTTCGGCCTCCCCATTTTTCAAAGTCCCTTTAAATTGGACATGTATGTGATTTTCAACTTTCGTGAAAGCTTAGTTGCTTACATCGCTATCGTGGAAGTGGAAGTGGTTTATCATTACAAATCTGGTGAAAGCACCTAGTGGCGGCACTTTCGTTTTGGCCGTTTTGGAGACAGTTATGGCGCTTCCATGAAGTGCCCTTGGTGAAAATGCCGTATCAATAGTTGATATACCGCAAGTGTCCTTTGCAAGGGAAAGTGATTATAGAAGTCTAGCTCAAGGGGTTTAGAAATCCCCTTCAGTATCCGTTTTTGGGCATAACACTAAGAGCGACTCGATGGCGAAATCAAATGGTTGTTCTGCCTTGTTGGAGTTGAAAGACTAGCTTGCTGTAAGGCTCTATCATTACAATCTCCCGGGATTATCAAGCGGCTCGTCACTAATCCGCCAAGACTTTGAAAAGGCACATCATAGCTGATGTTGTGACCACTTGATCCCTGTTGCTGCTCTTTAGCTTCTCCCCAAGTCTCAACCCCCCCAGGAAATGAGAATACTTGATTCAGTAACCCTGCGATGATCTTCTTCTCGTTGGCCCCCTTTCATCGCCAAGGAAAGGGGAAGGAGCCCCCCCTCTGGATGGGGCGAGAAAAGCCAAGAGAGTCAATAAATGCATCAAAAGTCCGCTTAGCCTAATGAATGGCAATATAGTCATACGGCAGTCATACTGCCACTGATGAGACGCACTCATCTTTCCTCTTTTGCACTCTGATTAAAAGCCTAACCTCTGATGTTCGTCCTTTTGCCTCTTTCTATCCCGCTCTCCTCAAATATGAGTTAGTAGCCCCAGCAGGTAATTTGCTGGTAGTCAGCGCTGCCAATACCTCCACTCTTCCTAGAGCTGCGTGATGTGTACCGCATTCTCCCTTTCCCAATTCTCATCAACAACTTCATTGATTTAGCAGATCACTACTTGAATTAAAACTATATTCATCAGATGTACCCCAAACTTTCCGCCTTCGTCTTTATGGCGACATTTATCAAATCTGAAATGCAATATCTTAGGTTGTATAGTTTCTTGAAGGGGGGGAGGTTGAAGATTAGGATCCAACAGAGGCAAGACGCTCATTATTATATAAGAACTGTTGGACACTCAAACCTGCTCATTTCTTCTCAAGCCCTCTCCACCTCTTCTTTCATTACAGGAAACTCGCTCAAACCTTCTCTGTCCAACCGACAATATGACCAAGTCACTCCTTGCCCTCGTTTCACTGGCCTGTTTGTCATACGCCTCACCCGTTCCAGACGCAGAGCCTCAAGTCTCTCCTCGGCAAATCTCATTGCCTCCGTTGATTCCTTCCATTCCAGGTGTCACCGAGCCTTTGACGAGCGACCTCTCCATACCTTTGCCTATCCTACAGATTCCTACCCCACCTCTTCCTAGCCCCCCATTTGAGGCAAGTAATATCAAGCCAAAGAAGATTGGTTACTTTTGGACTGGTGCTGGTGACAATATCCATGCGGGTATGTATTTGGCACTGTATATTGTATCAATACCTATGTTCTGACTTCTTGGCTGTAGATTTCTTAGCCACCTACAGTCTCGACGATGATACTTTCGGGACACTCCTCTGGATCACAGATGTTCCTACCAGTGGAAACAGCCCGCATCATCTTGGTCCTAGCAAGGACGGAAAGACTCTTGTTGGTGGTGGCTTGCTCTCATTACTAAAGACTCAAGTAACTCAATATTAATGCCCCACTAGTAATAAAACTTTTTGCTAACCGTCGTTTCAGGATACCGCTTACTACTTCGACGTCTCCAACCCATACAGACCAACGTTCAAAAAGAGTGACCGAGCCATCCTCTCATCGATCACCGATGAGATTCGCGCCAAGCCAGATGGGGGCTTCTTCATTACCTACATGGGCTCTGCTGTCGGGACGAGCCCCGGGAGATTGGTGGAGACAGATGAGAACTACAACATCATCCACGAATGGCCCGAGGATGTCGCCGGCACGCTCAACGTTCTGGGCGAGCAATTCTCGCCCCACGGCCTCAGTGTGCACTGGGAGAAGAACGTCATGTTGACATCGGACTTTGTTGTTCCCATCACCATCTTGAAGCCAAGCTTGGGGATCCAACACGCCAACACTCTGCGCCTCTGGGACCTACCGACCAGAACGATCATCAGCACGATTGAAATCCCAGACGGCGGTGGGATCCAAGACATCAAATTCATCCCAGGCAACGCCGAGGGCGCCGCTCTCGCCACAGCAGTCCATCTCGGCCAAGTCTGGATCATCTACCCCTTCCGCTACGACTCCACCGGAAAACAAGGTACCGCCGAGCTGCTCTACGACCTCGGCCCCAAGGCCCGCGATACCATCGCCATCTAGTGCGTCCCTTCCTTCCACCCCTGATCACATCACCAAACCATACATGCTCCCTACTAACCTACATTTCTAGCTCCGACATCACCCGCGACGGAAAATTCATCTACCTAACCCTCACAACCGCGAACCACATCGCAGCCCTCGACATCTCCGACCTCGCCGCCGTCAAGCGGCTCGACGACCCCGACGAAGTGCAGCCCAGCATCGGCCCGCACTACATCAAGATCACGCCGGACCAGAAGCACATCGTGGTGACCGATTATTTCGTGCAGACGGGCGATATCGGGCTGATCAACACGCCGGCGGATTTTAAGGCTCTGTATATCGATATTAATGCTGATGGGTCGCTGCGTTTTAATCGCACGATTGATTTTGAGGCGGCTTTTGCGGAGAGTAGGGGCGGGGCGAGGCCGCATAGTAGTGTGGTGTTTGATTTGACGGATGGGGGGAATCCGGTTTATTATTAAAGAGGGATGGGGATGTGGAAGTGGGTGGGGATGTGGAGGGGTGGGGTGGGTTGGAGATGGGATAAGGGCTTGGGACTCGGGGATTATTTTCTTTTGGTTTGGTTTGGTGGTGTTTAACGCCGAGGGAGAGAAGCTATAGGCTTCCTCCAAGCCTCCCAGGGGGCATTGGGGCGTGCTAAGCTAGGAATTATATATAGTATACTGCGACCTAGATAGCAAAATTTAGTCATAAAGAGCGCTAGCCATACTAGTTCACAGGCTATCTATTAATCCTTAAATCCCTCCGCCAGTTAAGAGATATCGTAGAAAAGAAGTGTGCTGCAGGCCCTTAAAGGAAAGGAGCAGGTGTTTTGACGTCTCTTAGGTAGAGCGTATGCGTAGCTTGTTATATATGCCGGAAAACGGGGGGAAAACGCTCCGTGGATAAGTTAAGGGTATCCCTAAGGAAAGCGTCTAGTTCTCTTTTCCTCCCTGCTAGCTAATATCAAGGCCTCCATGTCCCTTCTCCCTCCCTTCCTCCCTCCTCCCTCCCTTCCCTCCGCCGCTACTCGCAGAACCCCCTCCTACGCGTCTATATATATCCTCCCTCTATATCCATAAGCAAATCCATTCTCTCTAACTTGTAGAACGCTCTACCTTTCCTCCTTCCAGGTATATATAATCAGCTTCGCTCTTAAAGGAGGTTCACTACGTCTCTATAGAACGCGACTTAGGGCGTGATAGCTAGGTGGCAGTTCCTGCAATAGCCTACGCGTTTCGAGCCTCCGAGTCTTCCTCCCTATATCTGCAAGTGTGTATATTGTTTATAGTATGCGGCCTTATTGTCAAGGGCTTTGTGTTATATTAGTAGAGGGAGGTAGGTTAGTAGGTAGGTAGTTCGGCAGAGGATAGGTGGCCAAATGCGTTCTCTCTTTAGCTTAGACGAATGCATATTAAAGCATCGCTAGTTCGTAGCTAGCGCCGCGTACAGGCAGAGAGATCCGTCTTCGCTGACCGGGATTATTTTCTTGGTCTGTATGAATACTTAATAATTCGACATCTTTATATATTTCAATTTCAATTTCAATACATCATATATAATAACAAACAAACCTCCTTGAACTAAACATCTCATCTCACCTTCATCATGAACCCAAGCACCAGCCACTCCACCTTTCTGTAAGCGCGTATTGATTAGAGTTAACTTTTAAGCTCGAAATGCCATCTTGACTAGAATCATGAGATAGAAATGTATGTGAGTCTAGCAGGTGTTGATTGCAATTTTTATTTATTTATTAATTTATCTGTGTTCAAGGCATACAGACCGTATCTGTGATGCTATCCATTATGAGGAATAGGGGGGTTCTAGTATGGGTTTTAGCGAAGTGGGCTTGGAACCCACCGACCCACCTTGAACCTAAAAACTCTTACTATACTCCGTAAATTGCAATTTGCACTACTTACTATAACTACGACTTTGATTAAAAATCTAACTTTAGAGCGTAATTTCTTATACCTGGAAATATGCCACTTCTATGTTTATATTTTATCCTCTAGCTAATGTGAGGTTTAGTATGTATGCAACTTGGGGAAAAACTTATACCCGTTTACCTCTAAAGAACCTATATGCTCCTATTAACTAGCGAGTAGGTATAGTGTAACTACCTAGAAGAAACTAAATATAAACATATATTAATTCTTAATTCTTAATAGCTAGTCTCCGAGTAATCAGAGACTCGGATCTAGTACTAAAGACAAAATAGTTCTACCTATAAGCCTAGACTGAGTATCTAACAAGTATACTACTATTCGTAATCTAATCACAGATAGCTAGTTGATCACCCAAATACGATATTAAATCCCCTCTCCGCACATATATCCCTCCAATCGACCTCTTCGTGACCCGAGTCGGCTCTTTGCCAGACCTCCTGAACCACTTCCCACGTCCGCATGATGTTATGCATCCCCTGCCTGCGTTCCGTGCCCCCAAAGCTACTCAGTGCCAGCCCCCGGTCCTCTTCCGTGATTGCCTCGCAAGAAGCAACGAATAAGGGCCACAGTAGTGCTGACATGGGGCCGTCGTGGCAGCTCTCTGCACTGTTCACTACGACTGAACAGGCGAGGAGCGAAATGTGGGCGTGGTTTTGAACCAAGGGGTGGCTTCGAGGGTGTGAGTGGATGGTACGGTAGAGGTACACGAATGCTGAGTTCCGGTATGCCTCGGCGTTGTTCAGGATACTTTGCATTCGGGCACCTCCAACCGCGCATTTGTTGGCTACATCTTGTGATGATTTCTCTTCCTCGACAGAGCCTGGCTTCATAGTAGGTTTCCAGGTGGTGAGTGCGAGTTCGATAGCCTGGGAGGCGTTTTCCAGTTCTGTTCTTAGAACAGCAGCCTTGCTGGTTTCACCCGCTGCGATTGCGCCTTCGATGGAGTTTTTGAATGATAGTAAATGGGACAGTCGATGAATAACCGGCCACAGATCTGCGGATAGGCCGAGTAGGGTGTCCACGGAGCTAAGTGGGGACTCGGGCCCGTTTGATTGATGTGAGCTGGAACTGGGAAATGGAGAAGCAGACGGCTGTGTCGTTGAATTGGGAGGTGTGCCGAGTGACAGAGCGGCTATCACATCGTAGAATCGAAATGCCTATCTATGTCAGGGGTGAAAGTGTAGACCTTATGACGACTTACTCGTTCCAAAAATAAACTTGTAGGAGTCATCACATGAGGCCCAGACTTAATAATCGTCATGGCACCTTTCAAGTGACCATTAACCATGTTTGAACTACCCCTTTGGACCAGCTGTAGGCGTGTCAGTGCGCTCTCGTAGGGAAACCTAGAGAAAACTCACAACTTCATAGTAAACGAGCAGTATAATTGCTCCCAAAACCTCTTCCCGTCTTTCTTGGTCATTCTGATCTATGAGTTGTGCTAAGCCCTGCAACGCGCGGTTGTGAAATGTCAGAGACTTCTCCTCATTCTCAATTCCTCGATATTCTAGATGGGCACTCGAAAGCGCAAAAATAGCATTCATGACTGGTGAACTGGCATGCGATAGTGGTAGTACAAGTTGTCGGAAAGGATTCCCGTTATCTTCTTTGAAAACGATAAGATGGGATAAAACATTGCAAAAATGATCGACCAATGCACGTCCACTTCTTTCCTCCGTGAATTCCATATATACTGGGGCGCTGAACTCTAGCAGAGGCGAAATAACTGGCGAAGGGGCTATCATCGCAAGATCGGGATGATGGCCCCTTGTCCGGACGAGAGAAGTATTCGAAGCGGGTGCTGCTGCTGGTTCCACTCGAACAATCTCTTCTGCTTCATGTTCTTCCCCGGGTGGCACTTCCCAATCAATAGTAGATTCAGACTCTGAATACTGGTAGCCTGAGCTCCCCCGCCACTCATGAACACCGTGGTAGTTATCCCGGGTATCATATTCGTTATAACCTCGTTCGTATCGGCCAGGCCATCTGTCGTCGTAGAAGGTAGGGGATATGCTTTCGTTGGAGAGGGCAGATCCCGCGAAAGAGGTCCGCCTCCGTTTCCGAGGCTTCACGTCTTCATATTCGCATTTCGTGTTCTTTTCTGTACATCGGTCGCATTGAGGTCGTTTCTCGTTACATTTCTTCTTCTGCGGTAGCTGTCAGGATACGATGAAAGGATGTTGTATGAACTGCGCGTACTTTTTCTTTACTAGAACCAATTCCAATTAGCATGTGTGCGATTGATTGTTTCTGTGGAGCTCAACTCAACTCACCAAGATATACACCCTTCAACCAGTCACGATTAGCATTGGTTCAATAATGTTGCAGGATACCCCTACCGGCTCTTGACCTCCTCTTGGGCTCTTTGGGAGGAGCGCGTTTCGTGTAGATGAGCATCTTGCCAATTGACGGCTTGCTACCTGATGCTATGCAGCTGTCGGTCTCGGGATTGGCATTATTGTGGTGTGTTGTAGTGCGTTGTGTTAAAAGCAAAAGCTCCAAAGATGCTTTGTGATAAGTGCAACAAAGTATAACTGTATAGGTGGTACATGTACATGCAGCTATACATAGCAGTAAAGTATGTCGGTCAATCAATTATCCAGGTCCCCAGGTTTTCCAGGTTGATGGATGCCTAGTAATGCGGGGTAACTCCCGGCCCGCCTCGGCCCGTGTAATTGCGAAAAAATGATAGACAAGGGTCCTTCCAGAATAGTCCAAAACCTTTCCGGAAGCTGTACCTCACCAATCAAAATCCTGGAATAGGTACATAACTTATAGCGATGAACGGCTGCGCTAATTACAAAAATAGGTAATACGTAGGTACTCAAAGAGAAGATTACATCCTCAACCAAATATAATTTCTTCTCCGAATTGGAATTATATCCCTCTCAAATTGGTAATTGTACGTTGCTCAGACCCCATTCCACCACACGTGCCCTCGCGGGGAGGGTGAGGTATGTTGTGGGGTACTCCACTCCGAACCTTGTGGTAAAGGGGGTCTGAGGACGTGCTGAATTTAACTGCTTACATAAGCGTATTAGACCCATAAAACTCTTACCTTCTTCTGGCTTCACTTTATACACATACGGAGTAACAACATATGACTATCCCCTCTTATGCTAGAATCAAGCTTTTATGCGATCATCTCTATGACGTGCCCTGCGCATTCCAACAATCAGCTGCAACTCTTTTGACACGTGATTTCAACAGCCTCTCTTTGAGCTCCTTTCTTCATGCGGCTTATATAGACACAGCAAAGCCTTATGATCTATCCACGACCACCCAGAGCTAGCTATCCTCCCCTCGCCTCCCATCTACTAAGCAACCAACACAACACACACATCCTCAAAAACTCGAATACGCCCTCCACTTCCAGCGCTCCAAATCAAACACCCCCTCGGTCAACTCCTCACTATCCGGCTCCCCCGCCCAGCAAAACGTCCGCACGCCCCGCATCAGCGTCCCGGACCCGTCGTCGAGCTCAGCGGTGCAGAAGCACCAGGTATAGGCGTCTGTCTCGTAGGCTGCGAGGCGCTGGAATTGGGCTTCTGTGTCGCATTTCCAGAGCATGCCTGTGACTTTGTTGGAGTTGGTGGGATTGGAGGTGGCGATGAGGGTTGGGTAGATGCTCCACATCTTCATGCGGAAGCCGGTTATGGTTGTGGGGGTGAGGATAGGGGGTGTGGTGGATGTGGTGGTGAGGGTGTGGTTGGTGATGTATGATAGTTGTGTGGGGTCCATCAGGGAGCCGTAGAAGAACATGTGGCAGGGGGTAAATGGGACGGCGGGTGGTGAGATGCGGGTTGGTTTTGAGGGGGGCGTGTTGGCGTCTTTGAGGTCGGGGGTCTGGACGGGGGTTGAAGACATGTTTGTGGTGGTGCTTGTAGTTGTGGTTGTATGGAGTGTGATGTGGTGGAGGGGGAATGGATGCTTGATGTCTGGAATGGAAAGTTATGTGGTTGAAGTTGAAGGGGAGACTGGGTTGACAAGTCGTCAGAGGGCTGGCTTATATAGCCTGGTTCCCAGCTCTGTGAAATGTGGTGCATAACCGCTTTTTCGTGTGAATTCTTTTAGGAAGGAGTGACCATTTAGCTATTGGATACCATATTCATACAGGGGCACCTGGGGAGAGGTGATGCCTGGAATGATTAACCAGGTCAAATTGACTTTGACTTTTAACTTAAATAAAATGTCGCCAGTAAGGTTGGAAATAAAACAAAGAGACAGCATTTTCTTGAACAATTAGGTCTGGTGGGTTGACTGAGCAGAGATCTAGATCTTGAGAGATATGCGTAGAATTTGATAGATGTTTACTCAGGGGAAGGGAAGGGAAGGGAAGGGAAGGGAAAGAAGTATGTGCAGAGTTCGTGAAACACGCTATGTACAAGCTTTACAGCAGGGTTATCGAGTGACGGCCCCGCGGCTTAGCGACAGAATATTTACAGAGAAACGACGCCGAGTCATAAATAACACATCAGCAGCTATCTTAATCAAAACCCTCCTCTTCGTTCCATCCGCCCAATTCGCTTACATCAAGTCAAGTCTCTCTCATCCAAGCAGAGCGCTGATGGGCGCCAGACCGGGATAAAAGGAAGACGGCACAGTCGGAATCGGAATACTACTCGAAATATCAAATCCGGCCGTCAGATCCGCCGCCATAGTCGTGATAGCATAACTCGCAGCCGGCACACTCGTGACCGTCTTCGTCACCACGGCGTACGTCGTATACGAAGTCCCCGTATTCAGGCCCCCGCCCGAGCCATACGCGTTCTCGTCCTTGTACAGCACCTCAGACCCAGCTTCGGTCCAGATGTAGAAGTTCTCGATGTCGATATTGTAGCAGGGCGCGCCCGAAGGGCACAGGGCTTGGATGGCGGCGCGCGTCCCGCCGTTGAGACACGTGCCGTGCCAGTGGCTGAAGGTTAGGTCGTGGTACAGGACGCCGTCGCCGGTTGCGGTGGTCTCGGAGCTCCAGTAGCCGTCGATGTCGAGCGTATAGGCGTTGCTGTGGCCCATGAAGTTGGTGAATGAGCAGGAGTAGACTGAGCCGCTGCCGCCGTTGGACTTGAGCAGTAGCATCTGGTTTGAGTTTTGGGTGTAGATATGGTTGTATGTGATGTCATGAATATCTGGAGAACGTTAGTACTTCTTGAGGTAGATTCTGTTGTGCATACCTGTGTCTGCTCCGAGAGAGCCAAATGCGCTTCCGCCTGACCAGTTGCAGTAGATTTGTTCGATCAACATATAGCTGGCGGGGTTCTGTTAAGACGTTAGCCAAGTAAACGTTCGTTTTTGATGGTTTCAAGCATACCTTTACGGTTACACATTCGTCTTTATTGGTAACTTCAACGTCGTGAATCCAAATATTGTTCCCCATACATCAATTCCATCTAGACCTCCTTCATTGCCACCACGAATGATCATGTTGTATACTTCGCCATCGGAACAAGTGTCTAGGGTTAGATGGAATGCAGGTGCTAGACTTGGTTAGTATTTTTGGTCTGGGTGCTAGAAGTGGGGTTGGTACAGTCAACGAGAGCAATGTCGTGTATGGAGAAATCAACAACTTCGTACAATCGAAGAAGGCGGGGTCTAAGGGAATTAGCATAAAGCATGGCCATTCAAAGATGTCTCCATTACCCATAAGTCCCATCTGAAATTAGTAAGTCAGTGAGAGTACTCCTAGAACGGCACGGCTGACTTACCAGCATGGAAAACATAGCCATACCCCTGAATCGCACCAGCAGAAGTGCTACTAAAGAACTCAAAATCCGTGGTGTGCTCAATGAAGATCATGTTGCCGCTCGCTGTTCTATTCCTCGTCAGCTTTCATCATTCTTTCGCCCATGGAGCACATCTCGCTCACCCGGTACGGTACAAGATTCCATCCAAGCGAATGGCAACACCGGTTCCACCAGTCAGCGTAACCCAAGTTGCCAGGCCATAGTCGCCCGCAGGGATATACACTGAGAGTAGATGTGCGTCAGTAAGGGTCTCCATCGACCTGAGGAATATGCACCTTCGCCCCCGTCAACACATGCAGTCCAAGCAGCCAGGATTGCGGCTCCGTTGTCCGTCGATGTACTGGCAACACCGCCATAGTCCAGAATATTACATACTTTCACCGCTGCCTTTGACGCAGTGCTCGTAGTCGGTCCCACTGTACCAGAAAGCTGAGCAGTTATAAGTGATGAGAAAAAGATACCCGCAAGGGTGGAAATACTGGAAAGCTTCATATTTCAGATTATGGAAGATGGGCAAGTGAACAATGAACGCAACAGAAGCAGAAAACAAAAAACAGAAACCAAGAAAAGCCCACATGTGTTATACTTCCCAATATTGCAAAATCCACAGTCCGGGACTCCCGGCGCTCAATTCGACCAAATTATTCCACCATATCTGACAGACTTGGCGAATATAGAATTAAGGGAAGAATGGAACAACTACTGGAATCCATTTCTAAATTTTGGCGATGGCGGCGGATCTAATTCCACGAATCATGGGCCTTGGGTGGATTCAGCGGTGGGGCAACGCGGAATAAATTTGCCTTTGAAGTTTCAGACCCGAGAGGATGGAGCCGCACGTGGTCACACATTGCATGCATTTGCGGGGTGCATGGTGGCTTCAGGGTAGTAGTACAAGAAGAAGAAGAAGATGGTGCTGTACTGTTGTCCGTCCGTCACAACCAGCTGGTTTTCCATTTAGCCAAGATGAATGGCAAGGTCGCATCAAAATCTTGAGGCTATTCAGAATCTGGATGCATTCCGTTTGTCGTGGTATCCTGTTGCGAGAAAGTAGTAGTTCAAAGACAGTAAAAGACACGCTGTTCATCCTGTTATTCATCTGCCGATGCAACCATAGATGAAAAGGGATCAACGGATGCTGTCAACCAGGCTGATGTCAAAAGGTCAGCGAATCCCAACCAGCAAAACAAAGAAAGAGATATATAGTACTCATCCTCGAGTTGTCCTTTTAAGCCGTTTGATGCTGAAATGGTTTGTACAAGTTGCGCTGTGAGCTCGTACCCCGCATTTGGACAACATGTCGTCCTTTGCGCCGTGCCTATCGTCACGACCTGTGAGAGAAGTGCGGTCGAGTAGTATTGCATTGAGCTATGGAGGAAGTGAAGTACGAGTACAGAAGAGGTGAAGCTGAGGAGGAAGTCATGCTGTAAGGACCTCCAGTAGCTGACTCAGCCGGAAATTTGTATATCCGTCCCCACACGACCTCACGAGTTAACTATAAATACCGTAGTCTGCAGTTGGGTGTTGACCACTAGGAATATTGCAAATTGAGTATATGAGCCGCAAAATTCCTGGTTCTCTGCTTCGTCGAGCCGTCCATGATTTGGTCGAATCATACTCGTCACATGCGTGGAATTCTCACGGAAAGTTGTTGATGGTGAAATACCAACCCCGCGCAACGAGACTCGACCCCCACGCGTGGGGGATAAACCAATCGATGCCTACCTATGCTTGAGCAACCGAGAACAGCTAATCAAAGTCTGCCTATAAGCCCACCAGCCTAGCAAGCAAGCCTTTCTTCTGGCATTAACTGACTCGACTAGATGAGTTGTACCGGTACTGTAAACGTCGCGTCGGGTTGAGAAGAGACAGCAGGCGTTATCCAGAGCATAATGCGAACCGCTCATTCGTTGCCTCTCTCGCCACTGGAATCGATGACGCTCAGTTACATTCCTCTTTTTGCTGCTACGTATTTCTTTTGGTGGGTGAAGCCGAAAGATGTTCTGGCACCGTCCACCGATGACCTACCGCCCATGACTTCGGCCCAGAAGACGACTTTCGACGCTATGACTGTCAAGAATACCTTTGATGATGAAGGGACCGGGCAACGAAATTCCCTGTGGAGCGTCTAGCATCTCACGCCTCGCATATTTGAAAAAGAAGCAGAGGATAACGCTGCACACGAAGCTGCACAACAGGCGACGGGGAAGACTGTTGGCGAAGACGTGGATGGCGATGCCGGCCTCTTACTTGTCGAATCCAAGGGAATCGTGCTTTTGTACTGGGATCCTGAGCTCTACCGCTCTAAGCTTTAGATCGTGATATGTCTTTTTGGAGCTTCGTTTGGAGCGCTCCATCTCATCTCCTGGAATATAGTATTTCCAACACTGGTCGAAACGTGGCTATGGCGTAGTGCATCTCTCGTCTCTGTTGTTTCGAAAAGGTAGTTTTCCAGTGGGGTGGTCCATTAATGATGATCAGCATTGTTTCGCCGGCGCTTTATTTCCTTGGTTGGCTTATTATGATGGCTGGAGTTATTGCTGCCTTCAGAGCCTCGGATCCCGCGATCTATGAAACATATGTTGTCTCTAGTTATTGGATACATATGCTACGAAGCAGTATGAAGATCATTGGCTTCTTTCTTCGATATACCATCAATGTAGTCCTGAAAGGATCTCAGTTATTGGTATACACTGGGTATATGCGGTGGTGGTTTCGAAAACAAAAAATACAGAATCAAGAGTTTTCATCTAAATGACGAATCAGCAGCTGTGAAAATGCGCATGGCAGCTAAAGTGATAATTGGGTAGCCCATAATCACGTCGTGCAAACCATATTTTAATATCTCTTCCCTGATGACACCATTTTCAGTCCGCCACTCCACGAACGACCCCGCGGCACCTAGATATTTTTTCCTTTCATCTTTCTTCGCTTCGAGTTCATCATAAGCTATACCTGCTGGTACAGTAGCATTGACAGCGTGCCAGAAGAGCTTTGGGGTGTGATGCCAAGAGATGTCCCAATCGTCTTCGGCGTGGATCAGAGTCAGCCTGTATTTGTTCCCACTGGCTTCATTGGCGCGAATATATCGTGCGATGCGGTCTTTGCTGGACCATTTGTCCCGTACAAAGGTGCCGAGGTAATTGAACAGTCGTGGAAATCTCACGAGAGGTGACACGAGAGGAATAGTACCCGCAACGCGGTACGTCGCCATAAGTGACATCACGTCGACGAAAGGTGCAACTAGAACAGTTCCTGCAAACAGCAGGGGTGGGGACTGTAGAGCAAAGTGTTCTGAAATAGCGATGCTCACTGCCGTTCCCAAAGATTGCCCAAATATAAGGATCCGAGACGGCGGAATGCTAGCGACATTCGTAGCCCAATTGACGACGGCAAGTGCATCAAGTATCATGCTGCTTTCGGATGGCTCTCCCTTACTCCTTCCAAATCCTCGATAATCGAATGTCAAGACGTGAATTTTTCTAGGCTGCCCAGCCGACAAAGCACGATAATTGGGGGTTCTGTACCCGGAACCCACGGTACCTGCAGCTCCATGAAAGTGAAGAACCAGACGCGCCTCCGGATCATCCCGTAGCAGTTTAAAAGCAAGACTAGACGTGATGTCGGAGACAAAACCCGACGGCTCGTCCAGCAAGGATGCTTCATGTTCTCGGTATAGCTCCAGGGGCAGGACATGCCAAGCGTACAGGGCTTCACCATCTGAGACCTTGATAGAGAACGGCGTCACTTGGTTATATAGAAAGCCGAACATTTCGGGGACGTCGAGGTCTCTGAACCAGGTCATCTGGATTTTGTGGAGGTAAACAACATGCGCTTGGAAGGACGCGGTTGTGAGGAGCCAAATGAGCGTGGCGTAGAGTGCGACCCCCACCGTTGCTGATATGCAGACATACTTGAGCATGACGTTCAGCATAGAGCCCGTCATATTGGTGTGTAGATGATGTGGTTTCTATGTGTTGGTAACAATATGATTTTGAGGCGGGCGCGTAGAGAAGCCCCTGTTGCCCCACTATTGCTCATGTACGCACGCCACGTGATAAAGACTTTATAAAGCGCCTGAGGTTAGACTTCCACGCTCTCTAACCAGGAAGTAGATCTAGGACATAATACTATCAAGCTGCCGATTAGCTAGAATATAGCTATATAAGCATTTATAATCACGTGGACTTAGCCCCCTTTCTACCTATCCCTCCACTGTTTGTATACCGCCAAGACTTTTTCTCACCAGAAGAAAGAAAGGGAATAAGAGAGAGGTAGAGCAATATATATATATATAATAAGCTTGCGAAACCTAAATTTTCGCATTTCTCTTCTATATTATAGATCACTTAGAGAGATGGTTTTCCAAAGCAGTTGGTTTCTAATAATCTAATATCTCTCAACCTCAACCCCTCCCCCCTCCCCTACAAGAAACTCCAAGAGTTAGAATATCAAGAGCAGGAAATACAAACACAAACTCTTGCTCCGCTCTGCTTAGCGAGAAGCAAACCCAGCAATAGGTGTAATCTTAATCTGCTCCGGCGGTCCAGTAACCAGCTCTTCTTTCATGAGGACGGCGAGCGAGGCGGCGAAGTAGGGGGATGCGAGGTGGGTTTCGACTGCTGATTGATCTGCGTCTGTTCTTTGTTAGCTGGTGCGTAGATGGAAAGAGAAAAGAAAGGGGTGGAAGGGGTGGAAGGGGTAGAGGTAGAGGTACAGGTGAAGGGAAAGGGATCGGGAAAGCGTGATGGGAATTGGGCGGGGGATGAAGGGATGGACTCTGGAGGGAGTGAGGAAAGAGTTGGTTGGATGGAGTGGAAAGGGGAATAGGATGTGGATAGGGAATCTGCATGATTGGGGACTTCGGGACTTCTGGACTAGTAATAGATGGGTGTATAAGAGAAATTCACAGGAGATAGTAAATCACATACAAGTTTCCTGCGCGAGAATAACATTATCCCCAGTTACGGCGTCATATTGTTCAAAGACTTGAAATCTGCGCTATTACAGTAAACACCGGTTAGTTTGATGCCATCCTTCGCTGTGCCGCAAGCTGGGTAGACAGGGGCAGGGGTATAAGGTGTAGGAACGGGAACCAAACAAAGTAGGAGATAAGGTATGGCGTGAAGGAAAGAAGTTCATAGTATAAGGAGGAAACTTACAACGCCCTTCCCGTTCTTCTCGACGTCGTTAGCGAGTTCGGTGAGGACTTCTTTGAGCTGATTGGTTGGGTTTGCGTTAGCTTAGCTTTGCAGCGATCACCACATAATAGAAACGTAGGGGGAAATGTGCCAGCTATAGTAGAAGGAAAATTGGAATCATCGAGTATGGAGATTTTGGAAAAGGGATAGACGAACTCGGCTCTCCTTGCCCGGGACGGGGTGGAGGATAACGACGGCGTGGATTTCTTCTGACATTGCGTTGATTGATAAAGGATAGAGATGGTTATTTCTGCTCTGTAGAATGGGTCTCTAATGGACGGTCTAATTATTGTAACTGCAGAAGGTTGAGACGGAACATAGCTCTTAAATAGACTCCTGCACAAAGCAACAAATAAGCAAATCAGCACTAACCCGGGGAGGTAATTCGTCAGCCACACGGGTGTAAGCAACGGAGCACGTGATTGCGGTTAGTACAGACATTCTTCATAAGGCAAGACCCGGCGAAAGGTGCTGAAAGTTTGTCTCTATGGGTATTAACGAGGTTTATATTTTTGCCTGCAAGTTCGACAAACCCAACCATAAATCAAGTCCTGCGCAACAGTGCTAGGATTTCGAGGTCGTTCCTCCGTACTTCATGCCCAGTGGCATCTATGCACCTGCGTCCGTCCTGTGATTGCAAATCCTTAATTCCAAGTAATGGATGATTGCCAATCGACTGTTGAGTAACTAGGTCCCCGGTAATTCGCCCTTCAGTCGGGCAAGGCAACCCACATGGAGTGTCCGACATGGGTGTAGCCAGACATGCTCGACCGCTGACTGCTTTAGGTCATCGGCTTTGAGACCATTGCTTCTCCCAAATGCCATCTGCATCTTCAGCTCAGACCGTCTCGGGTAGTTTCCTAGAAAGCTTGCGTTCATTTCGCCTCAATCAAGAATGATCGGGGATGTCCGAGAATCTCTCAAGGCCACAAGCAAGCTTCATACTCGGGATATTTGTCCTTTCCACCTCCATACAAGATGCTGAATTCATCTTCGAACATCTTCGGCCCATCGATATGCAGAAAGCTCTTCTGCTTTGCGAACAAATGCCTCCTCAGTGCGATGTTCCACGAAAAGCTCGATATGCCAAGCCCAGCGAAGTCGGAAGCCACAGGCATAATCAAGAAATCCACCAAAGCCTGTTGATCCCAAGCTAGCTTCTCCAGATCCTCTTTATCTTTTCCAGTCAATAGATTGTCCTTCGTGGCGACAGTCATATTGAGGGCCATCACGTCCTTGGCGAATTTGCCTACTTCGTTCAGATCACCAGAGGCTACATAAATGACCGAAGGTTTTGGGCGAGAGGGGTCCTGAATTTGCTCTATATATTTCGCCACTATAGCCTTGTATGTTGAAAATGGCCAGAAAGGGTTGCCCCAGGCGTTCATTGCGTCTTTTTCAGTCCTCAAATGGACGCCAAGGAAAGAATCATTCATGATGTTTTTGGTGAGGTTGACAGGAAGAGAATATGCCTGGATGAGCGCGTGAAGAGCCGTCGTGGCGAGCTCGCGGGCGTCGGATCGAACGTTCATAATTGCCCCAAACTCGAGTGCGAAGCGCTCCCCGTCGCTATATACAGAGTATTTGAGGAACAAGCGTCCAACGTGTACAATTATAGGACCTTTGGTATTGTTAGTTGCGTATTGCTCGAGCCATTGGTAGAATTGTTGTCTCCATTGGTCTGAGTTCTGCAGTGCTGCCGAACCATCCCTCGATTTACCCTCGACCAGGCTTTCTGGCACGACTGAGAGAGGTCGGGAGACATCCCGAGGTTCGGTATATCGCCCTCTGTGCGGTAGAGTTTCAATGCTGGACAGGACAGGCGCAGAGACTCTACAAAGTGCTCTACGTCAAACATGTAGTCCAAGGTGGTCCGGTCGCCGGTCTCGAGATCCACGATATTCTGACTATTCCGAAGTATGATCTTGGGAATTACCAAGCCTGCACCAGCTGAAATTGCATATCGAACGCAATTCAGCACAGAGTTTCGAATGTTGCCAACTCCTCCGTATGAATTATCGCAGGTGAAGACCAGGGTAGAGTTCCATTCGACGTCGTCGCAGATGCTCTTTATAGCTTCGGATTCGATTGGAGGAAAATCAAATATGTCTTTAGATCCCTCCCAAGATATGGGGGTACTCTGCGTCTGATTGGAGTTCGAGGATTGGTCCCAAGGAAGCTTCGTATGGAAACCGAACGAGGGACGCCATAGGAACCAAGCCCAAATGAGTATAAGCGTAAGAGGTATCAATACTCTATATCTGCGATTGACTCCGGCGAGAAGGTTCTGGTGGGGAGTTGGCATGGCTCTGTAAAAGACGTGGAGTCAGCGAGTGTATTCAATGGTAAAGTCTCAAGGGATGTAGAGGTAAGAGGATTGTAGGGAGGTAAGCAGAACGCGCTGCTTACACCAGGATCACGGCAATGAAGTCTCGGCTTACTGAATACAAAAGAGGTTGACAGCTCCTACAATGTCTTTGACTTCCAAGCTATGTGTGTGTAGTATTCTCCATTCTGAGGTCAATGCGGAGTATAGAATGTAAACGTATGGTATAATTAAATTGGTTTGTATGATTAAATGCGGAGATGCGGCCGGCGGGTTTGCTAATAATAGTACCCGTAAGCAAGGGGTACCAGGCATGTGGGCTCTCTCAAATAGGAAGGGATAGCCGATCTCAATCACTTCGCTTGCTTCTCTCGCGTTTCACTTTGCGTCCTGCAGGCCTATTGATATAAGGCGACAAGAGAGATTAACATTATCTATATGAAAGTGGTGGAGGTACTAAAGTAGAGACAAGAGCTACTCTACGCTCTCGGACAAGCATGATAACATCAACAAACTCCCCGTTATTCATAATCAGAGTCGACCCCTCTCTTCCGTCTCTTAGCCTCATCCAGAGGAAGTGGCAGGGAGCAAGCATACAAGCACCCCTTTGTCATAATACACGGTATTTTCTCCAAAACCCGCTAGAGAAGCCCCCAGATTTTGTTTAGTTCTTCTTAGTGACCTTCTTCTTTGCAAGCGCCTCTTCCCTCCACGCCCACATCGTCATCATCGCAGCACCCGGGCCAAAAATACTCGTGAGAGCGCCAAATATCCCAACAATCTTATACCATTCAAGACGGACCTTCCCAGCGCTCTTCAAATCCCAGAAACTCAACATGGTCCAGGCTGCGCCAGCACTAAAAGTGGCAATTTGATCGTACTTCAAGAACAAGGCCGCCCCTTCCATAAGGTTTGGGACGGTAGACGGACTGCTTATGCCTGCGAAAAACACGTCTTTGATAGGGACAGGGGAGTAAAAGCGAGCGTACAGGTTGAAAGCTGCGGCCGTCACTGTTGCGAATCCATAGGCCCGGCGGAGGTATGGTATGTCTGCCTCTGGGTTTGAGACGCGATTCGCCTCGGTTGTGTCCTTGACGAACAGACCGAATAATCTCTGGTAGACAGCGGCGTAAAGTGGGAAGGCTTGCCAGAGGAGCCCGTTAATCCATTGGCGGTTTTCGAGCCCCGGGACGTAACACATGGCAATGGAAGGCAGGATGTACGAAAGTATAATGGTGGGAATGATCGTCTTCACCGCGCTGATTTGAGTGAGTCGATTGTCCGGCGCTTTATAATTCTCTAAAGAAGACTGGACGTAGTGCAGAAAGAACCAGATTGGAGCAATGAAGCCAAGACCTTTGATCTGGAATAGAATACCTAGGACGGTTGGCCTGTTTAAGGTGAGTTCATGTCACGTTCCTTGGGTGTTTCAACTTACAGTAGATGAGCAGCAGTTAAATAATTCCCACGTCGTACACCTTCAACCAGCCATATTGTCTGAAGCGGAATTAGGTCTCCTAGAAACGCAACTCCCTGCGTTCTGCTGATAGGATCGAAATCTCCAATAATCGGAGTGAAGAACGTGACGAAGGCAGAAATGAAGCGGTCCAGGCCTTTGATCCCAAAGTATTGCTGGTATAGAGGAACGACAATCCCATCAGCCAAATTAATCTTCCCACTCACGACCGAGGCTCCTAGCATGGGGAGTAATTGCTTCAGCGTGACGCCCATCGTCTTGTGGGTTCCAAAAACAACCGCTAGCAGCGGCAAGGCGTACAAGGCGCGCGCCCATTTCTTCTCTTTATTCACGACACCAACTTCTGGATTTTGAGACATTGTGGCTTCTGTTGATTTCCGAGGTTGTGGAAGTGTTTTGAACAGTTCGGCAACGATATAAATATTAGGAGACACCGAGGGGCCACAGGGCCGGCAATTGCATTTGTCCGCTAACGTCCGTAACTTCCGACCCAACTTCCGTAAGATTGTCAGCTGACCTGCATGTGATGTTTTCTTTGACTTGTTCCGGAACTTACGGACGTATTACAATTTAGATGGGCGCTCATTTATGATGATTTGTTCGCGAAAGCAGTTTCAGTTTCATATGGACGTTGTTCCTGATGGTTTGACCCCAATATTCGGCGTCATTTTGGGAAATTGGTTGTCCAGATCCCTCGTACGCGAACCTCACATTTCACGAGATTACTGTCATTGGACCTTTTGCTCCATATTTCGCTTCCTTTTTGGTACATTTATATTTTCCATGGTTTTCCCTCTCCGATTTCAGCAAATAATTCTCACGGCACTGTACATTCTCATCGTGGAATTGCAGATAATCAAGCGCCAGCGGCCATGAGGCCCCATTCAATGACCGTCTTTGAGATGTAATGTAGGTTCAAGGTATCAAGCCGAAACAGTTTTGGAAAAGGCATATGAAGATGTTTCGCTTGACCCAACACCCCTAGGAAACACAATCTCGAACCGTTCGGATGTGCACTCTGTTGACGCTGCTTGGTGACTTGAACCATTGATATGGCCAACCACTGAATATCCGAGCCTGCGGGGCACCAAGCCCTCCCCCTCTTGAAGATCTCCTTCTCCATCAGAAGCTTTGCCAGGTCAATCCTATTGAGCCTAACACCGAGTTTACTTGCTAGCAATTGGCAGTGTTTCTGGCTCGTAGCGGACAGACAAAGCGGCACCAATCTTTTTCATGTCAAGTCGGCTGGGACATTACAAATAGTCAATAGTTGGGTAATGCTTTATGTACCTATCCGGGCAGGATGAGCTTAATGGATGAGCCCTGTTCGCTTCTGCACCTGCACCACCACACCGTCTCAACTGTACTGTACCCCGCATACCCCGCATTTGACAATCGTGATGGTGTAATAAGTCAGGATCGTCAGATTTGTAGCATGCCAAAGACGCCGTGCCATAAGTAGCATGCAGATGCAAGTGCTGTGCCTCTCGTACAAGCGTATTTCACTCACAATTCTTCCGAATTTGGCATAAACCATGTGCAAGATCTTTCGAAGCAGCTTCCATTTCGCTGGGAGCCTTCCACAGAGACATGATTCGTCTGCGCTCCTGCAAACCGATGACCGATTGGGTCCATGTTCAGGTCATCGATCGTCGGATGTGTTGGCCACTTCACTTTGTGTGACCGCGCCGCCCTCCGAGTCAGTTTGAACTTACCGGCATACAGTATCAAAGATCTCCGCGTTTGACTCAAGCTTCACCGCGCCTTAGCATAAGTAAGTTCTTATCATGCCAGCCTCCAAGTCGAGTGAGTGTTGTCTCCTCAATTGCATTCACTCGTTGTAATGACGGGTGCGGAAAGGCAACCTCGGAAACCATTCACTGTCATGACAGCCCAATAAGCCCTTGAACGGTTGAACCCATATGTTCATGTTTTAAACGCTCCCATGCATGGACAAAGACATCGCCATTTCAAGATGTTTCGAGCTTGTGCTTTGCTATGTCTTGTAGTCTTCCAGGTAAGAGCGATAGAGATCGATGTCGAAAATGTTGGTATGTCAAGTTCCCCCCCAAATAGATAGGAAGCTGTGCTGATTTGCGCGCCCTTTAGAATCCATCAAGAAGGCTGCTAGCATCGCTGCGTACGATATGGTGAGCTATTACAAAGGGAATGAGAGTGGGCAGACGCCTGGAAAACTTCCCGAGCCCCCGTATTACTGGTGGGAATCCGGTGCTATGTGGGGGGCCTTGATTGATTATTGTAAGTGATTTCAAGAGCTCCATCTCACTTTCCGGATCAGGAACTGGGATATGCTAAAATGCTTTGTGTTGGGCGTACTATAGCTGCCGCAAGTTACGAGTATTGAGGCCCAAGTTATGCTGACTTGTCATCACAGGGCATTATACCGGAGACACAACCTACAACGACATCACAATCCAAGGACTGCAGTTCCAGGTTGGAATAGACAAAGACTTCAATCCCCAAAATGAGAGCGCCGAGATGGGAAATGACGACCAAGCGTTCTGGGCAATGGCAGCTTTGTCCGCAGCCGAGACGAACTTTCCAAACTCACCAAATCCAAAGGATCCATCATGGCTAAGTTTGGCTCAAGCGGTATTCAATGAACAGACAAGCCGTTGGGACACAACTACTTGCGGCGGTGGACTTCGATGGCAGGTATATCAGATCAACGGTTATGATTTGAAAAACTCGATTTCCAACGGTTGCCTCTTCAACATCGCATCTCGACTTGCTCGGTACACCAATGATGACCACTACTCACAATGGGCAGTCAAGGTCTGGGAATGGATGGAGAGAATTGGTCTTATTGACCAGGAATACAACGTTTATGACAACTCGGAGGCCACCAAACTGAACTGCACACAAATCGACCATAACCAGTGGTCCTACAACGCCGCCACTATGCTAATGGGAGCATCAACCATGTTCAACTACGTAAGCTCCTCTAAATCTTGAATATGTTTCAAACTCACAATACCCCAACAGACAAACGGAGACCCAGTATGGCGCACCCGAACCCAAGGACTCATCGACGCCATCGCACTTGCTTACTTCCCCAACGGCATCATGAAAGACATCTGCGAACAATACGACAAATGCAACACAGACGAACACTCCTTCAAAGCCTACCTCTCCCGCTGGATGGGCCAATCCACCCAAATGGCACCCTTCATCTACGACAAAAGCATCGCGCTCCTGAAATCCTCCGCCAACGCAGCGGCAGCGCAATGCACCGGTGGTTCGAGCGGCACGAAGTGTGGGCTGAAGTGGTTTCTGGATGGGACTTGGGACGGGAGCGATGGCGTGGGCCAGCAGATGGCGGCTTTGGAAGTCTTTCAGTCGACGCTCGTTCGGTATATCGGCGCACCCCTGACGAATTCCACAGGCGGGACTAGTATCTCGAACCCAACTGCGGGGCATAATTCCTCGGCTGTGCCGCCAGCGCAGCGTATCACGCCGCCTACAAAGGGGGAAAAAGCGGGAGCTTGGGCGCTGACAGCGTTCATTGCTATCATGGCCGCGTGGGCTTGTTGGTTCATGTGTATTACGGCATGGGAGTCAGACCTTACGGGAGCAGCGACCGCAGGAGTGTTTGGTGAAAGAAGAGCTGTGGTGATGGGTGGGAATGGGAAGGGTAGGGCGGGCGAGACTGGGATACCATTGAATAGGTGGATGGGAGGGGCGATTTCTGTCCACGAGGAAGAATGGGGCTCAACAAGGTACAGGCGGAGAGATCACTTTGCGTGAAGTAATAATGGAGGGTACGGATACGTGGGTATTTAAAAAGCAACAGTTTAGGCTGCGTTCACTTTCAAATACATGTATAAGTTCAAGTTTGGGGCCTTATTCGGTGACTGCTCTCAAATCCTACTTTAATCATTAAATGCCAGTAGGCTTCTCATCTCGTTCCCTCTATCATTTCCAAGTCTTGTTAACATTCCTTCCGCTTGACTTACATTTTATTCCTTTAGTCCATTAGCTCTAAAAAATGGCCCGGCTATTGTGGTAGCTTCGTTTTAGTTTTCCTGGCGTGACAGCTTGGTAGAGTAGGTTACACTTGGTGCATCTCGTGGCGGACAAAAAAGCGGCACTCAACAACAGCTTCTAATGCCCCTCAGCTTGGGACGCTGTAGACCAAGACCACTGTTTCCATCCAAAACGAAATATACGCCCCCATTCTATCATTCCACCCCCTCATACCACCACAAAACTCCCTTATGACACACCTACCTACAAACTATCATCATGTCCAACCCACCCCCCAGTTTCACACAGCCACAAGAACCAAAACCGTCCAATCATCCCCTCAACACCAATCCCCATCCCCATCCCAATACCCTCAAACCAACTCCACACACCGCAGCATATCCTTCCTGGCCCTGGTCCAGAACCTGGAGATCTCAATTCCTAACCGCCTTCGCAGACAAGCTAACTCCCTGGGTTCGGGAATATGATTGTGACTCAGATTCAGCGCTGGATACGGAAGATCAGTGCCAGGTTCAAGATCAGAGGTATAAGGAGTTTATCACGGTTTTGTATAACCTGCTCGTGGAACGGGATTACGTGGCTTTTGGGTGCGGAGGTACGGGTTCTGCGCAGGATGCATGCGGGGAGACTGGAACGGGAACGGGGATCCCGAGCTCTGCGTTTGATCATGAGGGACGCTGGAATACTTTTCTGGATTCCAATACGGGGCCGGGCCGGATTCTGCATCCGGGAGATTACCGCAATAGCAATGCTGATGGAAGTATTTCTCGGGCGCAGCGAGAAGAATTCACCGGCTTTTTCGAGCAGTAGTTAGAACGCGAGCAGCACACGCATATACACGAGAAATCCGCCACAAACCCACCTCCCACACCCCCATCTTCCGCTCAAACACCAGGCAAACGAGCCCTTTCCGCCTTTCGCTCCACCGGAGGAACTCTAGAAACGCTGCGCCACCGCGTCGAAACCCTACTCGAGCAATACAGAGCCAGCTTTCCGGGCCCTGACGACGGGGCGGATTCCTGCATGCTGCATGGGACAATTTGGCGTTTTGAAAATCCTGGTTCCTATCTAGTTTGTAATTCTCATGGCGAGGTGGAGGATGTTGAGGGGCTGGTGGTTTCTGCTTATGATCAATTGCAGTTTCGACTGCGTGAGATGGGGGTAGCGGATAGGGTGGTAGGTGCTCTGGATTTGGGACACCCGTTGAATAAGATGTGTGTGGAATTCAGCGAGTGGGAGTTTGAGAAATGGGTTAGGGGGCTGGAGAGGGATGGTTTGGGGAAGGAGAAGGGGAAGATGGATGATATTGGGGGATAGTTTTTTGAACTTGGTGGGTCGGGTTTGTTCCCGAAGGGCGAAGGGGGGTGTGGGTATCCTTATTCTAAGGGTAGTTCTTACGTTAAAGCTACGATTTATTGCTCGGGTTTGGATTCTGCGGTTATTAGGGAACGGGTGAGCGCGTTAGTGAGAAGGATGGATAAGGCGCTTGATGCTGGGGTTAGGGAGGTTATGAGGTGAGATTGAATTAACTGGACTTTGGGTTTTTGGTTAGCTGACGTGTTGAATAGGAATCCGGAGTTGAGGGAGAAGAGAGAGAAGCTTGCGCGGGCTTATCATAAGGATACTCGAGATTACCCACTAGAGTGTCCTTGTCCTTTGACGGACTAAGGATTCGGCACCAGGGACGTTAAGAACACAGCACCTGGCCCTGGATCCGACTTGTCTTTGAGATAACACGAGGTGACTGGGTCTGAAGCTGGGGAAGATAGGCGTTATCTACTGCCGCAACATATCAAACGACTGGGGATGTCAATCACGCTTGCCAAAATGCTAATGTGGACTTTGATTAAGGAAAAGACGGTAGCGTTCAAGAGGAGATTGGTTGTTGTGGCTGTGGCTGCGCGAGATGTTTATTCGGGGGACTGACTGATTGGTGAGTAACTATTGGGAAGAGAAAAGGACTGTTTGTGTGGTGGTGAGAAGTGCATTTCTCTGGGTTTGAAGAATAGGGCTACAGATGGTGGAAATCAAACTCAATACGAGCTTCGGAGGGCATGCAACGCGAAGGTGGGAGAGGTGCTGCAAGTACTGTGGATGGGCGCTCAAATAAATCCGCGAAGAGGCTGCGTGAAGCTGGGAACGAGGTTCCGGTTATTATGGACGGACACTCAAAGCAATCCGGAAAGAGGATGTCTGAACCTTGGAACGACGCCTTAGATGGACTCTTAAAGCTGCGGCAATAGTAGAAAGATCACTATCCTATTATGCTTGTTCAATTTATGATTGAAATCTTATAGAAAATATCCTATCTGTCGCCTATCATTGAGACGAGCTTGGAAAGAAAGACTTTGTAGTGCTTGAACTAGGGGCTCAGCGGTTACGATTCTATCATGCTGGCAGTCAGGTTCCGCAATCCCTTGTGGCATGTTATGGGTTTGAGGCTATAAGTCGGCGGCGGCTGCTCCAGCGAGGTATCCTTAGGTAGTTATAGTTTCCCTTTCCCGTTCTCCACGTTTGACAGTGTCTATATAAGCTACAGAAACCATCCGATGCCAGTGTAACTTTGCCAGTTCCGCCCCTATTAACAACGCAGAAACAAACTCCATCGCTAATACCAAGTTCTCCTATATAGTGTCGTACTTAATCTCTTGTTCTAAGATTCATCACTCTTGAATCCTTTCTACCTCTCGTAGTATGAGACAGTTAGTCAAGTGGCAGGACTTACAACTAATTCCTGCCCTCTTAAGCTTTAAATTTGACCCCCCAATCCGTATACCCACACCTCCATTCACCGCCCAACCCAGCCATACTATAGACCAAAATAAGCACTTTCGAATCACAAAAGCGTCCGCTAAGACACGAAAAACTGGCCGTCCGCACAAGACGCAAAACTATCTCGACTCCGCCAGTGTCCATTCAAGACATCCCAATAAAGTATACGGATAAAAACCCCAACCCCGTTTCGGAGGGCTTGGGGTTCTCTGATAAAGACCTTCTTGCGAAAGATGGTTTACCGGGCTTAGCTCCGGTTTAGAGTTTTGCTTTGTGTTTCTGTTTCTGTTTTTGCTTTTGCTTTTTTTTGCAATTGGTTATGGTTTGTTAATTTAAGCGATCTTTTGCTGCTCTGGGGATATTTATTTTATTTTTATTCACTGTTTGGAGGTTTTTGATGGTCGGTTGTTTAGAAGCATTGATGCTGGGAAATGTTTGATTGATTGGTTGATATGGTTTACGCCGGGGGAGAACCTCCAAGCCTCCTAGGGGGCATTGGGGCGTGCTAAGCTAGGAATTATATACAGTATACTGCAACGCAGATAGCAAAACCAAGTTATAAAGAGCGCTAGTTATACTGGTTCACAGGCTATCTACTGAAACTTAAATCCCTCCGCCGGTCGAGAGATCTTATAGAAAAGAAGTGTGCTGCTAGGGCCCTTATTAAGAAAGGAGCAGGTGTTTTAACGTCTCTTGGGTAGAGCGTATGCGTAGCTTGTTGTATTCCGGAAAACGGGGGAAAACACTTAGTAGATAAGTTGAGGGTATCCCTAAAGCGTCTAGTTCTCGTTTCCTCCCTGCTAGCTAATGTCAAGGCTTTCTATTCTTCCTCCCTTCCTTCCTTCCCCTACTGCTACTCGCAGAACCCCCTCCCACGCGTCCGCATATGTCCTCCCTCTATATCCACAAACAACTCCATTCTCTCCAACTCGTAGAAATGCTCGGAAATGTGCCACCGCGGACTGTACATTTTCCCTACTCGCTATCCCATAGGAACAATCTGATATGGGAATGATCAGGATGCTCGTCCTCCAAGTCTTTCCCAGAGGTGCTTCTGGTCATCGCATTGCACTGTTTTATTAGATCCGGGAACCAAGTCTGCATTTGGACCCTGAAATTATACATCTGCGTTATGGGATAAGGACTGTCATCGTTTGGGCGAAATGTGACTGAGAAGAGTGATGGGAGGTGCAGAAAGGGGTTCGGCTGGTTGAAGTCCTCCGGGTCGAAATGGTCTTCTTCGAACATGGTGAGGATTTCCAGCGTTCGAATTCTGCCCAGTATCCTGATGTTTGTTTTCTTCCGCGCGATATCAGAAAACAGTTCCTTTAGCCGCTTGAACGCATTACGTAGCCAGGTTTCGGTGATGGAAAGTGAGTCGATGGTCGGATTGAACCAGATGGGTACAGGTTTGGGGCCACGATCCCAGGAGTACGTGCAAGGCAATACAATGATGTAGTGCTTTTCGGTCTCCGAGCGGCTTTCACGATTCACCATGAAGGTGACTGGAAAATGGGCTTTCAAGTGATTCCTCAGCTTGTTTGGTTGTATCCAGTTTATGCTGGTGCTGAACATCGTTGCAATCACCTCAAACGTCCGTTCACTTGGTGATCTGCTCCTCGATATATCGACGTCGCGACCCGGTGGGAAAGCTCTTCTCCAGATCGCCAGGCGAATTTCGATCGGGAGCTTTGGAAAAAGTGTAAAGTGGCCGAGCACTTGGCCGAAAAGACATGCATCTGGATCTGGAAGTTCGAGGGCGAAGAAGTTGAAAGACTCCAGCTCGTCTGTCGTTCTTGAATGGGTAGTAACTAGGGGCAAGTCAGCTTTGGAAAAGCGTAGAAGTAAATGTAATGTACGTACCTTTAGGTTCCCGGGACCGTCGATCTTTGAAGCCACGCGGTGCTTTCATGGCTTTCTTGAACATGTTGGGGTATAAGACTCTTTTAATCCTTTCGAAAAATGTGACTGAGGTGGTCGTGGAGTTGAACAGGACGTTGCGCGATGTTTGGGACAAAGACAAACCTGCATGTGTGAGACTAGACGTGTATAATGTTAGGTATAAAATTTCTAGCCTGTGTAACCTCACGTGCTTGTTCAATTCAATTGTTACCTACCTAGGTACTTTGACTTCACTTTCCAGCAAGAACCTTCTATCAAACCGACAACTCTCTATCTATGGCAACAAGCTTTATCCCAGCTTGAGAGCCTCACAGTGGCAAGATCGAGAATACCAGCATCAATCAGCATCCACACCTCTGATTTCGAAATTACCTCTTCCTCTCTCTCAAAATCTGAAAGCTAAAGCTTCGCAACCATCTCCCATATTCCGACACCTGCCTCGGCTTCAAACCTTTCTCCGTTGTCTCAACATCCTTCCTCACTTCGATATCTCCAGCTGCAACGGAGGTGAGAACCCGATTCTCTTACACAACCTACAACAAGACCGAAAGTGCGTCCATTACTCCAAGCTCTCTCGCTCGAGGTACACCATCAAACCAAAATACCAAAATACTCTGGTACGTCGTTCCCGTTTAGATGCAATCCACTCAATTGTCTTTCGCGGTCTAGACTGACCTGGGGTTTCAGATCTCAACGCCTCGAAGATGAACGCTTCTCGGGATATTCAAGCTTTGCTTGCCGCCTTCAGGATTGAGCTCCCGGACCCAGAGGTCGTACTCTTCCCTCAAAAGCTTAGTCAATTCACGGTCTTCCCAAAGTTGCCCATTGAACTTCGCCTCAATATTTGGAACCTGGCTTTCCCTGCTCCACGTCACGTTCCATTAGTAGGGCCATGCCTTTTTGGATCTAGCATTTGGGGAGCTTGGAGTGAACTCGGACCAACGTCTCGAGGGAAGGTTTACCGTAATTTCAACCTGTTGAAGGGTTAGTTCCCAGTCACACTCTCAATCAACAAGGAGAGTCGATGCGAAACTTTGAAGCATTATAGTATTGTATTCTTCAATGCGGATCATGCAGAGGATCTTCGAATTTGCAACTGCGATCAGTATGAAGGGTGTCTTAAACCACCACTTTGGATCAATCCAAGCGTTGATTCTGTTTACCTCAGCACGTTTTGGAGAGACAACCATATGCTAGACGTGCTGGAGTATATTGAGAAATGTGCTCCGGGTTTTCTCCCTGCTATTAGGACCCTTGAAATTCAAAACATGACCGTCTGTGCATTGAACAAGGGGATCTTGCAATATTTCCCAGATCTGGAGGATTTGACGTTCACTTGGAATTACTTCTTTAAAGTTGACCATGGTTCAAAGGAAAAGAAGGAAGTATTCACCAAGGTTCATTCCTATCTGCAGATGCAAGAGGAGCAGGGTTTGAGAGCCAAAATCCCCAAAGTCCATTTCACTGAGAATGAACATGAAATCCAGGAAGACGATCAGGAAGAGGATGACGCCGCTCATAATTCGGAGGCTCGGCCTGATCCCATGCAAATCCTAGCCGCCAATTTCTGGAATGAACCTCCCCCAGCTAGGGAGGACCCTATTGAAAAGACCTCCGAGGTTGAAGAAGACGACGATGAAGATGACGATGACGAAGAGCCTGTTGTGGCTGGTGGTTCTGGCTCTGGTGGTGGTAGGGGACGATAAAGCGGATCACAGTAACGAGACCGTTTCATATTCCCCGAGCAGGGTTTTCGAGTAGTATATTTGCGTTGGCTCCTCAGATACCGAGACAGCCTTTTCTCCCACTAACATACGACACTGAATTGCTGGACATTTTGGTATCACGCAGGTGGCTACCCGAGATGAAGGGTATTTACATGGGTCTACAATATGTTTATAACAAGCATGCACTTGCATTTGAGTCAGAAGATTCGACTTGATGGGAAGCTCCTGACGCATCTCTAATCTTCCAGCTGGTAGAAAATTCCATCAGTTCGCTTCTACAATACAATGAGCTTCATAACCATATGCCTGAGAAATTGACCAACTCCCTTTCATCTAAGCTTTTAACCATTACCGTGAAGATTCCATGCAGTGAAAGAGCCTTTATCCCAACCCCATAGTTTGTTGGAGGACAAAGTGCCACGTGATGGAAACCATTCCTATTCACAGACTTGTTGTAAAAAAGACTACCATCAATTTCCACACCCAAACCAACCTTGAGCTCCAACTTCCACCACGGCCGTCACATCCAATCTTCCAACACTCGTACTCTCGACACTATCAGTACAAGCAGTTGCTCTCCGCAGGCCAGACATGAACTCAGATTTGCAGACCAGTATGCTTTTGTGGGTTCCATTTTCTTTCGATTTCCAGAGACTACAAACAAGATAAATTGCTAACCTTCAATCCCAGCACCCAACCACCAGACACACAAACGGCGGGGTTAAAAGCTATCTTCGAAAATGAGCTTCCTGACCCTTCCCGGACCCTATTCCTCCAAGCATACGACACCCCAAACACCTTCACGTGCTTCCCCAAGCTCCCCATAGAGATGCGGTTAACAGTCTGGAGGCTGGCCTT
This sequence comes from Lachnellula arida, assembly GCA_007821475.1. Classification (NCBI taxonomy): domain Eukaryota; kingdom Fungi; phylum Ascomycota; class Leotiomycetes; order Helotiales; family Lachnaceae; genus Lachnellula; species Lachnellula arida. Next base: position 41,063 of record QGMF01000212.1, read on the forward strand.
TCCCACACCGACCTCCGTCGATGTGAACCCCGTCCATCTGCGCAACGCGTACGATTCACCAGCACGCCGTCCACAGAAGGTAGCTCCCATCACCTTGCGAATCAACCACGAAAGTCGGACGGAGACACTCAAGCAATACACGGTTTTCGAATGGAATACCCGTACCAAAGGCCCCCCTCACACCATCGGGTACACTCGCCTGTGTTTCGATCCCTCGAGCGACACACCGTACATGTCCTACATATTAGGCACGAGCCTGGACCCCGCGGCGAAACTCTGGACCAAGCCGCGGTTGGACGAATATTCGGCGGGGTTTTCGAAAGTCAGGCAGTTTGAGATTCGCCAGATAACTTGGGAACGCTCGGAGAGGAAGCTTTATGATATGGTTGCTGGGTGCGTGATGTATTTCAAGGGATTAAGAGTTTTATATCTGACGGCGCATTTTCCTAAACCGACAAAGACCAATCCGCAGCATCCGTGCCAGGATACAAATTGTGGGTTTCATAGCGCCGAAGGAATAAAGGCTTTCTGGAGTGATATGGCGGGTTTCTTGGAACTGAATAAGGAGCTTTTGGGTGGTCGGGTTCCAGAGGTTCGCATTCGTTCGTGGCAGCCGCTGGGCTCGTCAAAGTTGTGAATTGGGAGCTTTCTTAGCTGCAGGATGGTGGGATGAGAAAAGGATTGGAGGAAATCTCATGAGCTTTGTGTTCGGACACTGGGAGAAGTTATTTTGTGGGAGTATCACTTGAGTGAGCAGTCGGACTGTTGGAGGATGTGGGAGGGGGGAAATGAGCAGCACTCAATTGGATTTTCGCTTTAGGGTATTAGAACTTACTTTTCCAGAGACAAAACATACAGGTTCCTTTCCATATTGTCAATAAAGCTCTAATGGGATGGGTGATTATGGCACCGATGTGCGGCTGCTTATATGGCCCGGCCTTAGCGTACCACAACTAGAACTGCCATGTATTTTCGGGATTTCGTCTTCACCTTCAAATCAAGTCACCAAGTCCATGTACTAGCAACTTTTATTCTTCATAGAATCCTTCGTCGTACGCTAGATGCCAATTAGCTGCACTTAAGTTACAAATTCCGACATTTTCATCAAGTGACCCAAACTTTAACAAATTTTCTCTACCCACCTTCACAATATTTAACACGTTTCTGCCCACAACTTGCACAAAACCTCTCTTCTCTTCTTATCCATCCATCCATCCATCCATCCACCCACCCCCCTCAAACCAACCTCGAACCATGAAGAAAATCCGCGCTATCCTCGCCTCCATCCTCCAGTCCGCGAAAAGGAAACTCCGTCGAATGCACAAAAAGGACAGACCTAATGTTTCCTCTACTTGCATGCAAGATCTCCCAGTGGAACACCGAATAGATATCTGGAGATCTGAATTAGCTGCTCACTTGAAAGGCCCTGACAACTCGTGATGCTGCGAAGCAAGAGCTGGGGAGGTGAAGTCGGATGAAAATGCTCAGGTATAGGCGTCTTCTTTATTTCGTCGTGTTACTAGGAGCTGGAAATTAGGATACTGGGTATTCGGATTAAATGATTATAGGTTTCTGGACTCTGGGATATCATGTACAAGGTGGGTATCGGCATTTTGGGGAAGAAATAGTGGTGAATATAGGTCTTCGGTTATTGAAGAACAATGTACTAAGTACAAGAGCGCCAGGGATTTAGGGCTTGCGGATTTAGACGCCTCTGAGCACTCCTCATCCTACTATACCGCTCCTCGTTATATGGCCCACCTCACCTCACTTCCACCAAATCAAATCATCCCGAGCTCGTCAAGCAAAGTCCGCCACGACCCACGCACAGATGAGAAATTGGCAATATCAGACGCACTGTACATCAAAATATCACTGGTGATTCTAGAGACTCAGCGACTAAAGCTCATAGACCCTGAGACGTTTCACCGTTTTCGATCTCTCATCCGAGCTTCGGCTCAAATCTAGAGGGCGGACTTTCCTTTACCTGGAATCATAGAATTGGGCGTTTATCATATTCTACTTTCGGGTACGGTGACTAGTACGCTTTCCCGGGACTGCAATTAGTACTTCATGTTAGCTATGAAAGCTAGCGGAGTGTTCAAAATATTATGTCCTGATCTGGGCGCGATGACATATACACCATGGAGATGGCAGATGGATAAACCATGAAGTTTCTTTCTTTCAATCTATTTGGGATGTTCATTGTTTAGCACATGAATCACAACGCTTTAATCTTCGGGAAAGGTCGATTGGAGGGTCTGGAGTGGAGATATCGAGGGGCCGTGAAGTCTTTCTAGTGGGTGGGACTCGACGAGATTAAACATATATCATATGTGTCTGCAAAGATTGCCGAGACTGCAAAAGCTCTACACCGCTAGGCTGGGAAAAAGAAAACTAAAGATGGCAGGGAGGTTGAGAAGGGTAAAAAAAGGATTTATGAAAATACAGCTGTTTGTTCAATAGCAGTACCAGTTCGAATTCAACAAAGTACACATCATAAACCTTTCTAATCCCTCCTACTCCTATACACCTCCCCAAACCTAAACCTCACAGGCCCCCTATCCGTCGACGAAATCCCAACCCTCGCACCTCGCTCGCCCTCCACAATATTATACTTAACGCCCTCGGTGCACTTCAATTCCCGCTCTAGCTCCTCATTAGTATACGCACAAACATCATCGCCCAAATCCTCTATAATCGCCTCGCTAACATCCAACGCAGCTCTATACTTCCCCAGCCCCCTGACACGGCTAAAGACACTATTTCTACCAGTGATGATCCATACGACGTAAGTGCTAATGGCCCAAAAGGCGTTGCCGACGGCGAACCACATCGCAACGCCGCTGCAGAATCCCCATTGGTAGCTGCCGTTGGCGATGCATTGTACGTTTTCTGCGATTTGAAAGTAGTCCAACCCATAGGTTTGGTTATCAAAGAAGTAGATTGGCCATGCGCCTATATTCCCATCCGTTTGGTTGTAGACAGCATAGATATTTTTACCATCTCTCTCTACGTTAAAACATGCATCAGCAAGCAAACTTGTTTTTAATTTTAAAGAAGGTAGGAGACTCACGCCATTGATCGCGGAAGGTGGTCCAAAGCGGCACGTCTGGTCCACTTTGCAACAAGACGGGTCCAATACGGGGCTCTCGATCATCCGCGGCCGAGTAGTGGAAACATTCAAATCCAAAATTTGCACCCGTGGCCATGTCGATGAAGTCCGCATACGTCGTATTATCCTGAAACTTGACTATCGCATTTTTCATCGGTACGTATCCGGTCATGGCATTAGTGAGCGTCGGCCAGAGCACAACCCACATGACACTCAGCGCCATCCACAGTAGGAGGAGTTTCCGCCGGAACCCAAGCTTCGTAAATACCGTCCTGACGATTGTTCCCAAGGACCACAGCCGGGCCCACGAGAAAGAAAGCGTCGTGGAAACTCGTACGAAACGCGCTCCGTCTCCATGATCCAGAGCAGGATGCCTCCGTAGACCCGATACGTGGTCCATCCGAGCAGTGCCAGGTGCCTGCCCGCCACGCGAGATGATAATGTCCCACAGCAGGTCAATGAACTTTGCGAGCCCAAACGGCAGTTTGCCAAATGCGGTGTCGACGTTGAGGAGCTCGGAGGTCAGGCCGGCTGAGGTTGGCCCAATGGAGGAAGAACTTAGCAGGGCGTAGAGTGTTGTTATTGGAGCTCGAGCCGAGTCGTCGATGGAGGTCTCAGATGAGACTATTGTTAGCGCCAGCAAACCGCCTGTCAAACCAAGGGCGGTCAAAAGCGCTGCTGCATCGCCGACGTGTTTCCAGGTTCGTCTGCGAGCTGAAGGCTGGCAGTATGACTTTGGGGCAATTTATTCCTCGGGGTTTGGAAATCGACATTATCGCCGGATTTTAACGATGGCGTTGGGGTCTGGCTGAGAAGTTCCAGTATAGTTTGGCTTTGGGTTTTTACGGGTGAAGAAGGATGGGATGGAGACGGGTTGCCATCCTGATGGGGTACATAATCATAGCCCGGTGGTGGCCGTCTTTTTCGGTATCAGCTCAATGTTTTCCATCATCGAGAACTAAGTTCGGGACAAGTACGTTAGTGCTGCCGAGCGGAAGATGTCCTGTCTCTATATATTAGGTAGAATTGGATTGTCCATTAGCCGTCTGGGCTGTGTATGCGGCGCAGTGACTACTCCGTATATTGCGGATTGATGTAATAGTAACATAACTGGTTCATGACCCATGCAATATGCAAGGATGAAACAATTGCCAATAATAGCGGGGCGGAGCCGAAGCAGGCTCGGCCCTGATCAGCAACTGTCTCCTCCATTTCCTAAAACATATATTAAATAAGAGGAACAGAAGGTCCTGTTACTATCTCATATAATATTTTTTAGGCTAAGCAAAAATAGGGGCTCTAAATTAACCGGATGTTTTTATATAGTCACGTGAAGCAGTTCCATCTAGCTTAGCGCTGTGCTAAGCTACCGTATACAAAGGCAGGATTTTCACTTCCAGGAAATCTCAATCCTTATTTTATATCAAGATCTTGAGATCTATCGGTTTCTCTATCTACTACTTCTTATATAGCTCTTAAATAGATGCGACGACCCGTCACCCTTATGAAATTTCTGATTATCCTGATTAGGATTCATGCTACGTGACACCAACAACAATGCGTACTGTAACACAAACGAAGGCAAGACTTGGATCTCCTGTCTGCTCATACTGAGCGTACGGAGTAAACAGACAACAGACCGAGGTGTGAGTTTTTCCGAACACGCATATTTGGACACGAAGACTTTTCTGAACCATCAACTTTCTCGTCTACGGAAGAGTGTCCCACCCAACCCATCCCATCTATCTCATTCATCACCACAAAACCACCCAGCAAGACCGAACCCACAATGAGCGACGCGCGAGCCCAACTCGATAACCTAGCATGGGACAAAAACGACTCCGCATCAGAAACATCCCAAAACCGGCTCCGAAGGCGCGATACCTGCGACCAGGCCGCATCCCTCGCGGCGCAGAAATTCGGGCGAAAGGCCACATTCAGCCCCCCTCTAATCATCGGCGGTTATAACATCTTATACAAGGTCCAAGTAGAGGGCATGGCTTCCGCGGTCTATGTCCGGCTGCCGTGTCCCGATTGGGTTCAGTTTCCAGTTGAGAAGACGCTGCAGGAAGGCGCCACGGCACGATATATCGCACAGCATACCGAAACCCCTGTTTCTAGGGTATTCTACTATGGCGGAGAGTCTGATCTCGGTCCGTTTGTGATTCTGCAACACGTGGAGAACCGTGGATTGATGGTGAATCGGATGAAGATTCCTAACGCTGACCCCGACGTACCTTCTGTCCTAGACCCGAACATCCCAGAGACCGAGCTCGCAAGTTTCTACGAAAAGGCAGCACGGTGTCTATTGCAGATGTCGCGGCTCTCATTCGATCGCATTGGCTCGTTATCTGAGAACGAGGATAGTACTTTCTCCGTCACGGGACGCCCGCTCTCCAAGAACATGAACGACATGCTACAACTAGCAAATATTCCCCGTGCGGTACTTCCGCCGGAGGATAAGACATATAGAACGACAGATGAGTGGTATGAAGCTTTATCCGAGATGCACATGGCGCAGCTCATCTTTCAACACAATGACCTTGTAACCACCGAGGACGATTGCCGGAACAAGTACGTAGCACGACAGCTCTTCCGCCGGTTAGCGAAAGACCACCGACTGTCCATTTTTGGCTTTGCGGACGACAGCTGGTCCGCCCAGTCTCAAAACTGGTCTTCTCGACTCTCCCCAGCACCGAGTAACCTAGGATCGTTCCGGCTTTGGGCCGACGACTTCCGACCTGGGAATATCCTCGTCGATAGCTCTGACGATATAGCTGCAGTTATAGACTGGGAGCTTACCTATGCTGGCCCTACACAATTCACGCTCGACTGTCCCTGGTGGCTGCTGCTCGAAGTCCCAGAGTCGTGGAGTCCGGACATCGATGACTGGACCACAGTCTATAGCCTGCGGCTGCAGACCTGGTTGTCGGCTGTGGAGAAAGCCGAAAAGGATATGGGCTCTGAAACGTTGCCATTCATCTTGTCCACACATATGCGTGAGAGTTGGGAGACGGGCCGGTTTTGGCTTAATTACGCTGCGAAAAACAGCTGGGCTTTTGACACGGTATTTTGGAAGTATTTGGATGAGAGGTTTTTTGGGGCCCGAGAGGAGGGTGTTGCCGGGGATGACCTGTGGAGGACGAGGGTTGGTTTGTTGAGTGAGAAGGAAAGGGCGGCTATGGAGCCCTTTGTGGAGTGGAAAATGGAGGACAAGAAGGAAAGGATATTGGTTGGTTGGGATCCCGAGGAGGCAAAACAACGCTTATCTGAGGTGCTATTTGATTGATTTTAGGAAGTTAGAGACTCGCAAATACGCGGGACATGGTTAGCACAGATCAAGGCGTCAAGGGGGTACAGTTATAAACTTACAGACATTTAAGCAGTCACGAAACATGATTTCACTCAACCCCAAAGGGGCATAAGAAGCCATATCCATGAAATTCATAAATTCATATCGCTACCAGCTACGTAACCCGCAAAAGACCATGCATCCATCCATCCCTCGCAACGCAAAGCAAAGCAAATCTCAAATCATAATCTCGATCACAACCTAATAATTCGCGCCGCCAGAAGTAGCACCGCTGTTGTGCACACCCGAATCATTATCTAATCTCTGCTGACCCTGTCCAGAAACACCGCCTTGGGCGTAGGAGGCTGGTGGGTCTTTGTGAAGTCTGTTCCGGCCAGTGCTACCAGCGCTGCCGATATTGTTGTCGCTGCCGATAGTGTTGCCATCTTGATCGGTTGTTGCTTCGCTGATACCGGTGGTTGGGTGGTTGGGGTTGTTGGCGCCGTAGTGTTGACCGGAGGTGCCTGTCAAACCGGAGTGCTGACCAGCGCCTGTGAGGCCTGATTGATGACCAGCTACACCCGATTGCTGTCCTGAGCCAGCTAGACCTGAGTGCTGGCCAGTGGTATTCTCATGCTGTCTGTACTCATGTCCACCGAATGCGCTTGCGCCTCCCAGTGCGGCAGCATCACGTCCAGTGTGATCATCTCCGATGACGCCAGAGTGTTGACCTGCTATAGAGCGAGAGTTAGCATTTTGTCATTAAGATTTCCGCGACCTGTACCTTCAACTTGTTGCCGGGGATTTCATCTTACCAGTTGTACCGGAGGAGCCAGAGCCGTACCCCTCAGTACCAGGAAACCCAGAACTTCCAGCAACACCTCGATTGCGGTCAGCACCGTGAAGCTTGTCTCCGAGATCTGTTCCGCGAGTCTTTTCATCAAGTGGAATAGCACTGTGGCCATGGCCCTGATGTCCTGTCTCACCAGCAAGTGCGTTTCCAGTACCCGCGCCTGTGCCAATGCCGTGATTTCCTGGTGCTGTTGGGAGAGCTTTGTTGGTGCCGGTGCCTGTCTCGTGGCTGTGGTAGTGCTTGTCGGCTTCATAAGCGCCAGCTCCGACCGCTGCTCCACCGAGTGCTGCGTCGCGTCCAGTGTGAGATGTGCCGTGAGATGCGTTGTGTTCGCGTTCTTGACGGGCAAACTCAGCTTCCTCTTCTTGCGAGTACTTCTTGTTCTTGTCACGATCTGATTATAGTTAGCATGAGTGTAATGTCTGACAAGATAAGAGACTTACGAAGGAATGACAAGACGCCTCCCTTGCTGCCTGCGCTGTCATGTTTCTCTTCCTTGACTTCATGCTTGTGCTCTTTCTTCTCTTCCTTGACTTCTTGCTTGTACTCTTTCTTCTCTTCCTCGACTTCTTGCTTGTGCTCTTTCTTTGCCTCTTTCTCGAGGTTCTTGTCTTTGTGGTGTTTATCCGCTCCATACGCAGCCCCTCCTACTCCTCCAGCAACAGCAGAGTCTCTTCCATAGTTACGATGATCACTGGTACGATCGAGGCTGTCTGCAGTTGGATCAGAACGGTCAACTCCACCAGCAGAACGTCCTGCTGTGGTATTGTCATGGTGATGGTGCTTGCTGGCCTCATATCCTGCTCCCCCCACGCCACCAGCAACAACCGCATCTCTGCCAACATGGTGGTCCTTGGTAGAACTACCATGATGAGCTGGATCGGTTGACTGCTGAGTGGTGGACCCAGTCGTACTGGATCCAGTAGTGTCGTCATTTGCATTGACTCTGGGGTCTAGCTTATTTAACCAATCTTTCTTGTGTGGACCAGTTGTATTCGGTGCTGGGCCAGTGCTCGAGTTACCTGTATTGGAGGACCCAGCGCCATGATGCTTTTCAGCTTCATACGCTGCACCTCCAACCCCACCTGCTACACCAGCGTCTCTGCCAAGATGATGGCCTGAAGTGTTCTGGGTGCTTGAGGTACCGGTGTTCGAAGAACCAGTATCATGGTGCTTCCCATGATGCTTCTCGGCCTCATAAGCTGCACCTCCAACTCCACCTGCTACACCAGCAT